>JACGWO010000012.1:10634031-10885317 GCA_034509735.1 Sesamum alatum | reverse complement strand
TATGCATGCTTATTTTCAGAATAATATTACTGTTATTGTGCTGAAAGAGTTTTGAAAAAAAAAAAAAATTGATCGGGCCGGCAGTGCCGTTTTTCGACTTTTTTCGGAAAATTTGATTTTCTGTATTTTTCTGCACAATATTCTGAAAATATATTAATTTTGCATTTTTGATTTTGGAATAATTGAATTATTCCTTGAATTAAATTTGCTTAATTAATTTGGGATTAATACATGCTTTGGATGCATTGTTTAAAATGTCCATTAAATTTGAAATTTGAATTTTGCATATTATTTGTATGTTTATGCTTTTGTGATGTTGGACATCACTTGGGTATTTGGAATATCCATTGGTATTTATGCATGATTATTTGGAATAATTACGTTATGTGAGTTGATGGAATCAACATGGGATGATCACAAGAGCCCTAGACCTTATGTATGGATAAATGTATGATCATTTATTTTCTGTTGGGTGGGGCCTGCGTGCCTTTTGTTTTTGGGACTATCATCTCTCATATTATCAGCCTCATGATGTTAAGGCTTGTTCTCTTTATTACCGATGTATTACTTTCAGTTGTAATGAGAGTAGATAGGATTGGTGAGTTTTTAATTTTAACAAGCAATTGGAGTCGGAGACCCCAAGGAGAAGCATCAAGGCATGAAGCAAGAAGCACTTCAAGGCCCATTGGAATGACAATGGGTTTATTATTATTGTAATAATTTAGGACCACCCTAGACATACCATAGACTCACTGCGGGCTCAGTGGGTTGCATAGGTTGGGCTTGTGATCATCCTAACAGGGGTATGCTATGTTTTCTGCATGCGGCGTATTTATTTATCGCTTTAAATATTGGATATTTATGCATGCTAAAACACAATAATGTGATGAGGTCTCGGTCATACACAAACTCTCATTTGGTTGGACCAAATTAAATATTAGGCCCAGAACGGACTTGGATCAAAATGGTATTTTGGTCTGTCCGAGCCTTCCATCCACAGCAATGTGGTGAGGAAGCTACCACTACCCAAGTGTGGTCTCACGAGTCGTGGCACACCTGGACTAGGGGAAAGCTGCACTATTGTAGTGAACAAAAAGACTGCGCTCTCTATTTCCCTGTCTCACGAGTCGTGGGGGGCGACAGTTTGAGGCATGATTTGGTTGATGGGTCGGGCCCAACACTGAGTAACATGGTTCGCTTGGAGTCCTCGGGACCATGTGAATAGGTGAGGCAAAATATCTTGGGAATCTCATTGGATGAGAATGATATTGGATATCTCCCACAAGGTCTTCTTCATGTGAATCGTAAAAGCGGGGCATGGAGATTACGTTTGCGGATCCCAAGCCCACTAGGAAATGGTTTCCCGAAACTCCGCTTGAGAGTGGCGGACTTTCGTATAAATAGTGGGAGGGTTAAAGACTAAAAGACCAAGTCTTCAACTTGAACAATAATAATACCATCATCTGCTAATTTCTGCTTTACATTTTCATTAATGTAGATATGTCTAAGAACCCGTTAACCATGATTCTTGAGACTAACAAATTCAACGGAACAAACTACTCGGACTGGCTGAGAAACCTGAGGATTGTCCTCGGTTTCGAGAACCAAGGCTACGTCTTGGACGAGCCGCCACCGAGCGACTTACCGAAGGGGTCCACGCCTGAAGAACGTTTGACGTTCGAGAAATGGCATGAGGACAACCGGAAAGTACGCAGTATCATACTGGCTTCGATGTCTAACGACATCCAGAAGCAGTATGAGAGGCTGGACAACGTCTCCGCCATAATGCTCCGCATGAACGAGGTTTATGCGGTTCCGGATAGGCATATTAGATATGCCGCCACAAAAGCATTTTTTGGAACCAAGCTTGCTGAAGGAGCGTCTGTACAAAGTCATGGGGTCAAGATGCTCTCCCTAGTGGAGAAACTCGAGGACCTTAAAGCTGGCCTTAACAATGACACGTACATTGACGTGATCCTCCAGTCGCTTCCTCCATCCTATGACCCGTTTGTTGTAAACTACAACATGAACGGACTTGAGAAGTCTATTCATGAGTTGATCAACATGCTGGTCCAATACGAGGCAACGACCCACAAGTCGGCGCCGGCGGTATTGATAGGAGAGGCTTCGACCTCCAAGGCGAATGGCAAGAGGGCCGGACGCTGGAAGAGGAAGAAGGGCAAAAGGGAAGACGGTTGTGGCCCCTGCTCACGCTCCGGGCGTCCCTGTTGCTGCGGTTGGACCGAGCAAAGAGAAAGGGAAGGCTCGTGGTTCTCAGCGATCCAAGGCAAATGATGTATGCATGCATTGCCAAGGGAAAGGGCATTGGAAGAGGGAGTGTCCACAACTCCTCTCCAACCCAGGTATGTTTGTGGTTGAAGTAAATATGATTACTAATTATGCTTCATGGGTATTGGATACCGGGTGTGGTGCTCACATCTGCAATGATTTGCAGGCACTGCAAAGAAGCAGAAGGCTAACCAAGGATGAGATGATCCTGAGGCTAGGCGATGGCAAGGCTGTTGCCGCGGAGGCCGTAGGATCACAAGAGTTAGCCATTAGTAGTCATGTTAGGATTGTACTGAACGACTGTTTCTATGTACCTAGCATGATTAAAAAATATTTTTTCCATCCCGGTCCTTGATAAGGAGGGATATGAATTTACCATCAATAAAAATAGTTTTTTCATTATCAAAGATAGTATTTCTCATCTGCTTGGTACATTGGTCAACGGTCTGTACATATTTCAACAGTCTAATTGGATTATGACTGCAGAACACAAACGAAAACGTGATGATCATAATAACGCACAGATATGGCATGCGAGGTTAGGTCATATCTCTAAAGATAGGATAAGAAGGTTGGTGGACTCAAAGAGTCTGGAAATAGACGATTTGGACAACCTACCGACCTGCGAATCCTGTCTAAAGGGATAGATGACCAAGAAACCCTTTGTTGGACAAAGTACGCTAGCCAGTGGTATGTTGGATTTGATCCACACAGATGTCTGTGGTCCATTAAATACTCAGGCTAGAGGTGGGTACTCGTACTTCATAACCTTTACCGATGATCACTGACGGCATGGTTATGTTTACCTGATGAGGTACAAGTCTGAAGCCTTTGGAAGGTTTAAGGAATACAGACTTGAAGTAGAGAACCAAACCGGTCGAAAGATCAAAGCCCTTCGGTCGGACCGAGGTGGAGAGTATTTGAGTGGTGAGTTTACTGATTATCTAAAAGAGAATGGGATTCTCTCTCAGTGGACCCCTCCTGGAACACCGCAGCTTAATGGTGTGTCTGAAAGGAGGAATCAGACCTTGTTGGACATGGTTCGATCTGTGATGAGTTTTACCGAACTACCCCTTTCCTTCTGGGGATATATGCTCTTGAGACGGCGGCCAAAGTTTTTGAACTTGGCGCCATCTAAAAAGGTATCCCAGACGCCATATGAGATATGGCATGGCAAGCCTGCCTCCTACAAATACTTGAAAGTGTGGGGTTACCCCGCATATGTCAAGAGATTAGTGGGAGATAACTCGACTCGAGGTCTAGTTTATGCAGGTTCATCGGCTATCCAAAAGAAACTGCGGGGTATTATTTCTATGATCCCTCCGAGCAAAAGGTTTTTGTCTCGCGAAATGCAGTGTTCTTGGAAAAAGGTTTTCCATCGGATAGTCGATGCGATGAGCTGCTCCTTGAGGAATCAAGTGAGGCACCCCATGAGGCGGCCGTGACATCTGAGCCAGTGGTTCCCACTGATATTGTTCCAGTCCTCCGTAGGTCGGCCAGAGTATCCCATGCACCTGATAGGTATGGATTTCTGGGCCTGACCGATCAGTTGGATAATGATCTGAAGACGTACGGAGAAGCGATGTCGGACATCGATTCGGACAAGTGGCTTGAGGCCATGAAATCCGAGATGGACTCGATGGGTACAAACAAGGTTTGGACCCTAGTAGATCCACCTAAAGGGGTTAAACCCGTAGGGTGTAAATGGGTCTACAAATGTAAGCTTGGAGCTGACAGGGAGGTTACAACCTTCAAAGCCAGGCTTGTGGCGAAAGGTTACACTCAACGACCCGGGGTCGATTTTTGAGGAAAGCTACTCGCCCGTAGCAATGGCCAAGTCCATTCGGATACTGCTTGCCATAGCAGCATGGTATGACTATGAAATATGGCAGATGGATGTGAAAACGGCTTTCCTCAACGGTTTCGTAGAGGAAGAGATTTATATGGATCAGCCGGAAGGTTTCACAATTGTTGGAGAAGAGCAGAAGGTCTGCCGTCTCCAAAGGTCCATCTATGGCCTCAAACAAGCTTCCCGAAGCTGGAACATACATTTTGATGAAGTCATACGGGGATATGATTTCATCAAGAACGAGTCCGATCTTTGTGTGTACAAGAAGATCAGTGGGAGCTCAGTAGTTTTTCTGGTGCTTTACGTGGATGACATCTTGCTCATTGGGAATAATGCTAAGATGTTGGGTACCACTAAAGCTTGGTTGTCAACGCAATTCTCCATGAAGGATATGGGCGAGGCATTCTACATCCTTGGCATCAAGATCTACAGGGATAGATCTAAAAGGATGTTAGGAATGGCCCAGTCCTCGTACATTGAGAAAGTCTTGAAGAGATTCAAGATGGAGAACTCAAAACGAGGATTCCTTCCTATGAGGCATGGAATTAAGTTATCCAAGAAGCAGTCTCCTTAGACTGATGAGGAGCTTAAAAGGATGCTGGACATCCTCTATGCTTCAGCCGTAGGCAGCATACAGTATGTTGTTCTGTGCACTAGACCTGATGTGACTTTCACTTTAAGCGTAACTAGCCGATATCAGCCGTGTGCCGGGGAGGCACACTGGAGTGCAGTCAAGACTATCCTAAAGTACCTGAAAAGGACTAAGGACATGTTCTTGATCTATGGCGGTGGAGAGTTGATATTGGAAGGCTATAGCGACGCTAGCTTCAAGTCGGATGACGATGATGCCAAGTCTGAGTATGGTTTTGTATTTAGACTAAATGGTGGCGTGGTTACTTGGAAGGGTTCCAAGTAGGCTACCACGGCGGACTCCACCATAGAGTTTTGAATACATAGCGGCTTTGGAAGCTGCTAAGGAGTGGTTTGGTCGATGAGCTACATCCAAGGGTTGGATGTAATACCTGCTAGAATAGGTGACCATGTAAGCCAATTTTGGCAGGAATACGTAACCTATGTCTAGACAATTCTTTGGTATTTGATAAAATATTTATGAATAAAGAAGTGAAAATTCATATGGCAATACTTTGTTTACGTTCACTTATCTGCGTTTACATTTCTGTTCACTACGCAAACAAAGCCCACAGACTGAGAAACGATTTCGGGGACTGGGACTACGCTTGGAGGTAGGTCCATGAAATCAGTCTTACCGAATCAGTCCGGAAATCTCCAAGTCAAGGAATCCCGAAAATGGGTACCGGGATTCCCTTTGAGACTTGCACTAAGCATCTGCTGTCGTATTTCATCGACGGGTGACGAATGTCGTCTAAGCAGTGTTAGTGGGTCAGCATGCTAGGAAGCAGCTGACTGAGGTGACTCGCGGGAACCGTCTTACGGAGGACCTTGAGTATGGTCAGCAAGGTATGACGTGTATTCTCGATTCCAACGGTACAGGCCAAGTCCTTTGACTTGAGGAACTGCTGAGTTTACCTGTGCATCAGGTCTGTATCTTAGATATGGTGAGAGATTGCCAAAATACTCTTGAGTAGTCATAAGCCATGTCTAGTGCAGCTCGGGTGCACAAAGTGACAGTAGTTTCCAAGAAAGGATCTGTCTCCTGTCAAAAGGCATTGACAGTTGAGTGTCATGTATGCTCTGTGTCTTGTCCCTAAAAACTGTGGCCACAGTAACTGAACAGAAGGGAAGGTTTCCCTTGCGGTGTTTAGTAAGGACAGACCGACACTTAGGTCCAAAATGGGTACCTGCATTTTCCATGCCCTAGACCCTAAGTGATGAGACCGAAGACAGAAGGACAAGTGTACTGTTAGAGCCTAAATGTTCATCCCCGAATATTTCACCTAGTCTCTAGTGCCATGGACCGTTGCTAGATGGCCACCCATGGTAACGGACGGATTCTAGGAATCCGACCAAGTCTAGCTGAAAGGTGAACCTAAAGAGTTACACACTATCCACACACACTTAGTATTTAATTTGGAATTAAATATTGGAGTAAAGAAATGATTAAATTAGATTTAATCGGGTCCTATATTTTCTTGGAGAAATTAATTCCTTCTATTTGATAAAGGGAATTAAATTAATAAATAGGATTTATTAAAGGGTTGATTTAATGGGCTTAGAATAAATAATAGTATTTATTTATTATATTATATTTATTCTTTTAGCCTTTTGGAATATTTAATGGGATTTAAATATTCCATTAAATTAAAATCAACGGTTGAGATGGAAAGGGGAGATGGAAGGCTAGGATTTGTTTGACTAGGTCAAACACTAGTTTGACTAGGACTTTGACTAGGTCAAAATCCTAGTCAAATTAGAGTTCTTAGAGTTGGAGTTTAAAGAGGATTAAACTCCTCCTCTATATAAACCTCTAGCCTCCAACTATTGAAGGATGATGATTCTTGAAAAACACACACAACACACACTCTCCCCTTCTCCTTACCTCTCGTCCGCCCCTCTCTCTTTCTCCAACAAGAAAATATTTTTCTTAGTTCTTTTGTTCTTGGAACATTAGAACTTAGATGAATCAATACCGTTAATTGATAACGTGTTGTTGATTCATCCACTCCAAAAATATACACTTGTTCGTTGCTAGCACGACGTGCAAGATACGTGGGTGGATCGTGTGTCACGATTTGGAGGGTCTCAAGAGCAAGATCTCGGTGCAAAACGGGGAACAACGCGAGTAGCCGTTGAAGACGAAAACGACAACGGGTAGGTTTCGTTTTACTTTTTTCGTCCCTCTTTAATTTTCAAACTCTATGGCCTCCATGATTTCTTTACATGCTTTATGATCATGAGATACACCGAACGCCCGGGAACCTCAAGGGCACACCCCTTGAGTGTGTTCTTTTAAATTAAAAGCATGCTTTAATTTTTGTATGTTTATTTTTATCACGCTTCCGCATTCGTGCAATTCCCGGGACGATCCACCGATTTCTTTCAATACCTAGCATTGCTAAGCCTGTAATTATCTTTTATGATAGCAACGGGGCGATAGCGCTAGCAAAGGAACTGAGATCTCATCACGATCCAAGCATATTCTTAGACGCTACCATCTACTTAGAGAGATGGATAGCAGGAGTGACGTTCGGTTGGACCGAGTCAGCTCCGCAGAAAACATAGCAGATCCACTTGCTAAGCCCATGTCGCAAGTTGCCCACACTCACCATCTGAATAAGAGGTTTGAGGTCAATGGGTGATTGGCTTTAGGTCAAGTGGGAGATTGTTGGAATAGGTGACCAGATAGCCAATAGGTTTGGCAATTCGTAACCTATTCGACAACTTGATGTAAATGTATATTATTATATGATGAATAAGATGAGTGTTCGTCACCAATGGTACCTTCTTTGTTGCGCTCATCTTACATTTGTTAAAATGGTGTTTAACTTATATCGCAACAAAGCCCACAGACCATGGTTAACAACTCGTGCAGTTGGGCCACGCATTCGATGGTGGTCATGAAACCAACTGATTAAGAGTTGGGTCTGAAACATTCCAAGTCGAGGACCTCGAGACAGGGCATCGAGAGTCCTATTGAGACTTGCGTCAAGAGTCGTGTTCATTGGATGAGTGTCGTGTTTCATCGGCGACAGGCGTGGGACGCCTACACGATCTTGATGGGTTGGTCGACTGGGGTCGAGCTGACTGGACTGACTCGCGGGAATCATCATATAGAAGCCTTGAAGGCTTGGTCGGTATGATTGGTTTTCCCTGGTTCCGATAGTACGGGAGTAATCCTCAGACTTGAGGAATCATGGCAGTCGCGTGCACATGATGGCTGTATCTTGGATCTGGCGAGAGGTAATCATTCTGTAAGATGAATATCATAAGCCTTATCCAGTGCAGTCGGAATGTGTAGCGAGAACGGTGGATTCCAAGAAGAGGATCCGTCCCCTGTCAGTATGTGACAGAGGTATCTCTTATGCACTCGAAAACACGTTCAAGCTGTTTGAAGCTGTGGCCACAGTGGTTGGTCGAACAGGGAATGGTTTCCTGTGTCGACGCAATGAAGCATACGTGGTCTCGAGTATTAAGCATAGATGCCTAGTCAAGGATGGGAACCGGCGCCCACTTCCATACCCTAGACTAAGGCCGGGAGACGGTAGACGGAAGGATCGTACCCGTATGGAATCGGCGCCTAAATGTTCACGCCAATTCACCTAGTCTCTAGTGCCATGGACCGTTGCTAGACGGCCACCCATGGTAACGGGCCCATGTGGGACACGGGCCCAAGTCTAGCTGAGGGTGAACCTAAAGGGTCACACACAAATCACCGAGGAGGTTGAGAGATCGACTTGGAGTCAATCTCGAAGGATAAATAAGTAATTGGATTACTTAAGGGAAAGTCCATTGGATGGACGGGCCGATATTGTATCGAGCTTTCATTTAATCGGTAAATTGGATTTTCGATTAAATATGGAAAGTTGAGACGTTGAGACGTTGGATCTTTTAATTGGATTAAAAGATCAACGGGTATAATTTAAATGGACATTAAATTGGATTTAATGTTGGGTTCGTCGCAATTGGATTACGATAAAACCCGGTCCGTTAAATTATACCCGAGAGGAGAAATAATTCCTATTTTGGAATGGGAAGAAGTTGGACTTCTTCCCTTAATTAAATATGGCGGACATGCTCCCTTGGGGGAAGCAAAATCAGCTATGTTTCATGCTAGGTGGTATGTTGACTTATCTCTTTTGGAAAGAGACAAATCAACTCCAATCAAGCTCTTTCCTTTGGTATGATTTGATCATACCATAAATTTTGGTAGGCTTGATTGAAGAATTGATGGTGATTGATTGGAATGAATCTAGACATCCTTGGATGAACCTAGACACATTCCAATAATCACATTAATTATGTATATATATTAGAATATACAACACCAAGCATAAGTGATTCATTATTCATCTTTTTCTAGGAAAAAGAGAAGACAAAAATCCTCTCCTCTCTCTCAATTTTCGTGCTCTCTCCCTCTCTTACACTTGTGTTCTTCACTTGATTTTGAATCAAGAAAAAGAACAGAGTAAGTTTAAGAGAACACTAATTCATAGTGTTCTTCTCTTAAATCAATTCCTTCCTAAACCCGTTCTTTTCTAGCAAGAAGAACGTGTGTTTCTTCCGGTGTGGTGTGGATCACCTTTGGAGAATCCATACGATTGGATTTCGTGAGCATTCCGGAGAAGGAACAACGCAAGTAGCCGGGAGCATACGCTAAACAATCAAAGGTAACGGTTTATTACGCTTTGATTGATTTCATTTATATATCTATGCCCTATGTGCTTAAATGTATGTTTTAATATTTACACATCCTACATCGAACGCCCGGGTGAGTACCCAAGGGTATACCCCTTGGGATTCGCATATTTAAATTTGATTTAAATTTGTGCACAATTTCTCGCTTCTTCGCTTCCGCTCGCGCTCCCAGGCGGATCCGCTTGTCCTTCATTTTACTGCTTTCTCCTTCTCTCTTTGTAGTTGCCTTGGAATAATAAGGCATTCTATCTCCCTCCTTATGTACTCCCCCAGGGTTTTCGCTGGGGTTTCTATTTTTAATATGTAATGAGAGTAGAATAGGAGTGAGGTTTTAATTTTTATGTAATTGATGGAGAAGAAGGAAAGTCCACATGAAGAGCCCAGACTGGAGGTTCCAAGGCGTTTCCATGAAGTGAAGAAAGAGAAAAGAGACCAAGGCCCATCAGAATGATGATTGGGTTACTATTAATGTAATAGTATAGGACCAACCCTAAATTGACCATAGATCCACTGGGGGCTCAGTGGATCACATAGGATTCGGGCTCGTGATCATCCAACAGGGGCGTGCTAGGCTTTAATTTTGCATGTGGTTATTATGATGGATGAATGGCGTTTTTATTTATCATATAACCGCTGTGGATGCATTTATTTATTACGCATTATGGATGAATGTGTAGATGTATTATATTATGAGATCTCGGTCTTTATTACTCTCACATTGGTTGGACCAATGTCCAAATATTAGACCCTAGTCAAAATGGACATGAACTCTAGGAGTTTGTCCATGCCTTTCAATACATGGCATAGTGAGGAAGCTGATTTAGGTCAATAGCGTGGTCTCACGAGTCGTGGCACCTTATTGTACTTAAAAGAAGCTGCACTTTGTCATGAACAAAAAATAGACCACTGTTACCTGTCTCACGAGTCGTGGGGGTAGCAGTGGGTCTATGGCTCGGTTGATTGGGTCAGGTCTAACGCCCGATTAACATGATTCGCTTGGAGTCCTCGGGATCATGTGAAAGGGTGAGGCAATAATCTTGGGAATCTCGTGGAACGAGAATTGTATGGTATACCTCCCATAGGAGTTTTTCCATGCGAATCGCAAAAGCGGGGTATGGGATTAATCGCTGTGGATCCCAAGCCCACTAGGAAAGGGTTTTCCGAAAATCACGTTTGAGAGTACCGTATTTTCGTATAAATAGTGGGAGCATTAAATGACTAAAGACCATGCATTTAATTACTTTTTATCAAACCACCGTCTTTTATATTCTGCTGATCGCGAACTCTGTTTTAAATGTAGATTTAAAAAAATGTCTAAGAACCCACTTTCAACCATTCTTGGACAACCAAATTCAATGGAACCAATTACAACGACTGGTTGCGCAATCTCAGGATAGTCCTGGATTATGAGAAGCAAGGCTACGTCATGGACGAGCCTCTCCCTAGGACCTTACCGGAAGGATCCACGCCGGAAGAACGTGAGACGTTCGAGACTTGGCATAAGGATAACTGAAAGGTCCGTAGCGTCATACTTGCTTCAATGACGAATGAGATTCAAAAGCAGTGTGAAAGACTAGACGATGTCCCTTCCATTATGGCTTCGCCTTAAGGATTGCTATGCAGTCCCGGACCAGCATACTAGGTATGTCGTGACCAAGGTGTTCTTTGGAACCAAAAATGACAGAAGGATCCTCTGTACAAGAGCACGGGGTTAAAATGCTTACCCTGGTGGAAAAGCTCGAGGACCTAAACGCAGGCCTCGACAATGAAACGTACATAGATGTGACCCTTCAGTCACTCCCACCCTCCTTCGACTAATTTATCGTCAACTACAACATGAACGCACTTGAGAAGAGCATTCATGAGTTGATTAATATGTTGGTGCAATACGAGGCAACGACATTTGCAGGTGGCCATAGTGTGACAAAGGTATCTCCTATGCACTCGGAGACACGTTCATGCTGTTTAAAGCTGTGGCCATAGTGGTTGGTTGAACAGGGAATGGTTTCCTGTGTCGACGCAATGAAGCGTACGTAGTCTCGAGTATAAAGCATAGATGCCTAGTCAAGGATGGGAAACGACGCCCAATTCCATACCCTAGACTAAGTCCGGGAGATGGTAGACGGAAGGACCGTACCCGTACGGAATCGGCGCCTAAATGTTCACGCCAATTCACCTAATCTCTAGTTCCATAGACCGTTCCTGGATGGCCACCCATGGTGACGGGCTCTTGTAGGACACGGGCCCAAGTCTAGCTGAGGGTGAACCTAAAGGGTCACACACAAATCATCGAGGAGGTTGAGAGATTGACTTGGAGTCAATCTCGAAGGATAAATAAGTAATTGGATTACTTAAGGGAAAGTCCATTGGATGGACGGACCGATATTGTATCGGGCCCTCGTTTAATCGGTAAATTGGATTTTCAATTAAATATGGAAAGTTGAGATGTTGGATCTTTTAATTAGATTAAAAGATCAATGGGAATAATTTAAATGGACATTAAGTTGGATTTAATGTTGGGTTCATCATAATTGGATTACGATAAAACTCGGTCCATTAAATTTGACCTGAGAGGAGAAATAATTCCTATTTTGGAATAGGAAGAAGTTGGACTTCTTCCCATAATGAGCATGACCTAAATGCTCCCTTGTAGGAAGCCAAAATCAACCATGTTTCATGCAAGGTGGTATGTTGACTTATCTCTTTTGGAAAGAGACAAATCAACTCCAATCAAGCCCTTCCCTTTTGGTATGATTTGATCATACCATAAAAGTTGGTAGGTTGATTGAAGAATTAATGGTGATTGATTGGGATGTATCTAGACATTCTTGGATGAACCTAGACACATTCCAATAATCACATTAATTATGTATATATATGAGTATATACAACACCTTGTGTATGAGAATCATTATTCATCTTTTTCAAGGAAAAAGAAGACAATTTTCGGCCCTCTCCTCTCTCTCTAACTCTCGGCCACCTCCCTCTCTTTTTACTTGTGTTCTTCACTTGGTTTTGAATCAAGAGAAAGAACAAAGTAGGTTTAAGAGTACACTAATTCATAATGTTCTTCTCTTAAACCGATTCCTTCATAAACCCGTTTTTCTCTAGCAAGGAGAATATGAGTTTCTTCCGGTGTGGTGTGGATCACCTTTGGAGAATCCATACATTTGGATTTGTGAGCATTCCGGTGAAGGAACAACGCAAGTACCCGAGCACATGTAAAATCTACAAGGTAACGCTTTATTACGCTTTAGTAGATCTTTACTATTCATCTATGCCCTATGTGTTTTATGTATTCTTTTAACATTAACACATCCTACATCGAACGCCCGGTTGAGCACCCAAGGGTACACCCCTTGGGAAACGTTTATTTAAATTTGATTTAAATTTACGCACCCTTTCTCACTTTCTCGCTTCTGCTCGCGCTCCCGGGCGGATCTGCTTGTCCTTCACGTATAACTTCATCAAAGTGAATGTTCCAACTGCGGGATGCTTGTTTGAGGCCATAGATGGACTTTTGGAGACGGTATACCTTCTGCTCTTCTCCAGCAACCGTGAATCCCTCTAGCTGATCCATGTAGATCTCTTCCTCAACCAAACCATTGAGAAATGCCATTTTCATGACCATCTGCCATATTTCATAGTCATACCATGCTGCTATGACAAGCAGGATACAAATGGACTTAGCCATGACTACTGGCAAATAGGTATCCTCAAAGTCGACCCTGGGTCGCTGAGTGTGTCCTTTTGCTACTTGCCTAGCTTTGAAGGTCGTAACTTGCCCATCAACGCCAAGTTTACGCTTATAGACCCTTACACCCGACTGTTTTAACGCCTTTGGTTGGGTTTACAAGTGTCTATACTTGGTTCGTGCTCATGGAGTGCATTTCGGCTTTCATGGGCTTAAGCCATTTTACCTAGTCGATGTCAGTCATTGCGTACCCATATGTCTTGGGATCCTTGTCTAATTGACGGGTCACGCTTAGAAATCCATACCTCATGGGAGGGCGAGTCACTCTAGCTGACTTACGGAGGACGAGAACATCAGTGGTGACTCTGGGCGCAGACATAACAGGAGCTGGCGGTTCAAGTACCGGGGTTGGCTCCTCGTGAGGTTGTTCGACATGCCTGGCATGCCAAACCTCGTGTGGGGGCTCAACGTGTTGGGGATTTATCCTGAAACCTCTTAGTGAGGTATCCGTAACTTCTGGCACTGATGACTGATTCGTCTCACTTGACTCCTCAAGGATCAGATCATCACGTTAGACACCTGTTGGAAAACCTTTTTCCAAGAACGCTGCATTCCTTGAAACAAATACCTTTTGTTCCAAGGGGTCATAGAAATAATAACCTGCAGTTTCTTTAGGGTATCCAATGAACTTGCACAGGCTAGACCTTGATTCTAACTTGTCTCCCACTATTCTCTTGACGTACGCAGGGCTACCCCACACTTTCAAGTAGTTGTAGGATGCAGGCTTGCCGTGCCATATCTCATATGGTGTTTGGGTCACCACACTAGCCGGCGCTAAGTTTAACAACTTGGCTGCAGTTTCCAGTGCGTAGCCCCAAAAAGATAAGGGAAATTCTATAAAACTCATCATGGATCGGACCATGTCTAACAGGGTTCGATTCCTACTTTTAGAGACGTCGTTTAATTGCAGGGTCCCAGGAGCCGTCCATTCAGAGATTATACCCTTTTTTTAAGATAATCGAGGAACTCATTACTAAGGTATTCGCCGCCTCGGTCTGACCGTAGGACTTTAATTTTGCACCCGCGTTGGTTCTCGACTCCAAGTCTGAATTCTTTAAACCTCTCAAGAACTTCAGACTTGTACTCATCAGGTAAACATAACCATACCGTGAATGATCATCGGTGAAGGTTATGAAGTAGGAGAACCCACCTCGGGCTTGCGTCCTTAGTGGTCCACACACATCTATATGGACCAAGTCCAATAGACCCATGGCAAACCTGCTTTGTCCTACAAAGGACTTCTTGGTCATTTTCCTCTAAGGCAGGATTCACAAGTTGGTAGATCACTCAAATTCCAAACCTTTCTTAAGTCTACCAATTTCTTCATCCTTTCTTGAGAGATATAGACCTAGCCTTGCATGCCACAGTTGTGCATTCCCGTCAGTATCCATTTTACGTTTGTGTTGAGCATTCATAACAAAATTTGATTGTTGTAAGATATAGAGACCTTTATTAAGTGTACCAAGCAGATGGGCAAATCCACCCTTCATCAAATAAAAGTAATTTTTATTGATCGAAAACTCATAACCACTATTGTCTAATAATAGAATGGAAATGATGTTTTTTGATGATGCTAGGTACATAATAAACCTGCTCTAATTCTATACTAATACGATCACTAACTACTAAGGTGGCAGATCCTATGACTTCTGCCGAGATAGCCTTGCTATTGCCAAGCTTTAGGACTATTTCACCGCTACTCAGCTTTCTGCTTCTTTTCAACACCTACAAGTCGTTAAAAATGTGAACTCCACAGCTAGTATCTAATACCCAAGAGGCAGAGTTAGTAACCATATTAACCTCAATCACAAATATACCGTTGCATGGAGAGGAGTTTGGGGCAATCCCTCTTCCAATACCCTTTCTCATGGCAATGAATACATATGTCATTTGCCCTTGACTGTTGCTTTGAGCCAATCTTCCTTTTCCCTTTCCCTTTTTCCACCTTGGCAACGGGAACACTCTTAGTGTTGGCAGCAGCTTTGACGACCTTGCCCTTTCCCTTCTTCCTTTTCGAACGTCCGGCACCCTTGCCTTTCATTTTGGAAGTTGAAGCCTCTCCAAAGAAAACCGATGGTGCAGAATTTTTGGTCGTTGCCTCGTATTGCACCAACATATTGATCATCTCATGGATACCCTTCTCAAGAGTATTCATGTTGTAGTTAACAATGAATTGGTCGAAGGAGGGTGGGATTGACTGAAGGATCACATCAATGTACGTCTCGTTATCGAGCCCTGCTTTAAGGTCTTCGAGCTTTTCGAGCAAGGTAAGCATCTGGACCCCATGCTCATGTACAAAGGCCCCTTCAGTCATTTTAGTTCCAAAGAACGCCTTTGTCACGACATACCTAGTATGCTAGTCCGGGATTGCATAGCAATCCTTCAGGTGAACCATTATGGAAGGGACATCGTCTAGCCTCTCATACTGCTTTGGTATCTTATTGGTCATAGACACAAGTATGATACTACGGACTTTCCAGTTATCCTGATGCCAAGTCTCGAACGTCTCATGTTCTTCGGGCGTGGATCCTTCCAGCAAAGTCTGAGAAAATAGCTTGTCCATGACATAGCCTTGGTTCTCATAATCGGGGACTATCCTCAGATTGTGCAACCAGTCGTTGTAATTGGTTCCATTAAACTTGTTTGTTTCAAGTACGGTTGACTATGGGTTCTTAGACATTTTTTTTAAATCTACATTGAAAATAGAGCATAATTAGTAGAATTGAATAAAAGGTTTTGATACAGATTAAAGACTTGGACTTCAGTCATTTAATTTTCCCACTATTTCTACGAAAACACGACACTCTCAAACGTTGTTTTCGAGAAACCCTTTCCTAGTGGGCTTTGGATTCACAACGATATCTTCCATACCCCACTTTTACGATTCGCATGGAAAACAACCTGTGGGAGCTATACCATACCATTCTCGTCCTACGAGATTCCCGAGATATCTACCTCACCCTTTTACGTATCCATAGGACTCCAAGCGAATCACGTTATTCGGGCGTTAGCCGACCCAATCAACCGAATCATAGCATTCACTGCTACCCCAACGACTCGTGAGACAGCCAACAGGAGTGTATTCTCTTCGTTCACAACAAAGTGCAACTTCTTTTCAGCATGATAAACGTGCCACGACTCATGAGACCACACTATTGACTGAAACTAGCTTCCTCACTTTGTCATGGATGGAAGGCTTAGACGAACTCCCAGAGTCCTAGTCCATTTATTAGGGGTCTAATATTCAACTTGGTCCAACCAAGTGAGAGTTTGATGACCGAGATCTCATTATACCACATTCATACATACATCCATTATCCATTAAAAAACCGTTTGCATGATATAGCAGTCATACGATAAATAAACCATTCATCCATCATAAAAGCCACATGCAAAATTAAAAGCCTAGCACGCCCCTGTCGGATGATAGCAAGCCCAAATCCTATGCGACCTACTGAGCCCGTACTGGATCTATAGTCAATCTAAGGTTGGTCCTATATTATTACATTTAATGATTGTAACCCATCAACACACTTCATGAAAATAAAATAAAATACTTCCTTACCACTATACTACTCTCATTATAATTTAAAAGAAACCCAAGCGAAAACCCCGAGGAAGTACATTTGGAGGGAGATAGAAAGCCTTATTATTCCAAGGCAACCAGAAAAGAGACGGAGGAAAAATCAAATGAGGCACACAGGCCCAACATTAAATTAAAACCATACATTCAGTCTAGGGCTTGTGATCATCCGTTATCATTCGACGCACATAATTCATGATATCCAATCATCAACAATGCACATAAATCATGATATCCAATCACATAATCCATGATAACCAATCATCATAATTCATAAAAGAATTAAAAGACAAGGTCTACATTCGAACTTGGTGTAACAATGGTAATCATTTTCTTGTCAGGAAAACATTTCGTCATTATTCATAAAACGTTAAAATTTTGAGGTTCCAAACCAAACAAAATAAAAAAACATTTTCCAAATAATGTCTTCAAGCAAACATGCAAAATAAATAAAATTATTTTCAAAAATTATTTTTAAAATAAAAAACAAGAAGACCAGTGGAAAAATCCAAGGGCCGCCCGCTGCCAGCGGTGCCCTGTCGGGAGGGGCAGGCTAGCAGGCCCTGCCTACCGCCTGCGCACACGCACGCGCCAGGCCCCTGCCTACGTGCGCGCATGGCGCTGGCCGCGCACAGGCACCCTTGCCTGTGCGCGCTGCCCTGCCACGCGGCCTGTGCGCGCAGCCGTCAGGGCGCGCACACGCATCGGGCGCGTGCGCGCAGTCTCCATTGCCTGTATGTGTGCGCGCCTGGAAGCGCAGCCTTTGCTCGTACGCGTGGCTTGATTGGCCGCATGCCTGCCGGTTGCGCACGCCAGAACCGCTGGCCGGGTGGGCGCGACCGGCAGCACCGCTGGTTGTGCGCGTCTAGCCGAGCAGCCGTGCGCAGGGTCCTCTGCCTGCGTGCGTGATCAGCCGATGGCTGCCGCATGCTCTGTTTCTTGCTTTATTTTATTATTTCTGCTGCGTTTTCCAAGAAATCAAGAAATACCAAGAATCACCCTGAATACATGTATGACCAATATCATAAATAACATGAAAAATGACATGCTCGAAACATAAATCAAGAACAACGCAACATGCTTTTACACATATTTCATGTTTTAATACACATAAAACCCTAGGCCTATACACCAAACCGGACTCGGATACCACTAAAAGCTTAGGGAAGGTGTGTGGATCGTCCTGGGAGGAGCGCGAATGCGAAAGCGCGATATAAAATAAAATACAAATTTAAAACATGCTCATACATAATTGTAAATAACACGTTCAAGGGGTGTTTCCTTGAACCTCCCGAGCATTCGGTGTATCTCATGACTAAATAAAACATACAAATCATGGACGCCATAGGGTAGGAAAATCGAAGATACCAAAAAAGAACCTACTCGGTTGTAGTTTTGTCTTCAAACCGCTACTCGCGTTGTTCCCCATTTTGAACCAAATCTCGAACAAGAGACTCCAATCGTACACGCAATTTTTCCATGTATCTTGATCCTCATGCTAGCGAAAAATCAAGTGTATATTTTAGAGAGGACGGATCGACCAAAGGTTATGAGTTAACGTGATCAATCATCCTTAAGGTTCACTTGTATGAAATTAGGAACCAAAACCTTTTCTTGGGAGAGGGGATGTGGACGACAAAGAGAGGGAAAGTAGCCGTGTGGGTGTGTGTGTGTGCACCTCTTGATCATCATCATCCTTCTAAAGTCTTAACCTAGGAGTATTTATGGAAGGGGAATCCTATTCCTCTTCAAACTCCAACTTTAGAAGTTTGGTTTGACTAGGATTTTGACCTAGTCAAAGTTCTAGTCAAACTAGGCCTGAATTAGTCAAACCAATCTAGGCCATTGATCTCTCCTCTTTAATCTCATACATCCATTTAGTTATGGAATATTTAAATCATATTTAAATAATCCATTGGGCTTTTTAAATAAATAAAATAAATAATAATATTTATTTTAAGCACACTTAATTTATTTCAATAAATCTCATTTATTTATTAGTTAATTCCTCTTAATCTAATTAAAAGAATCAACATCCCAAGAAAGGAAAGAGAACCGTTTAAATCTAATTTAAATCGTTCAACCTCTCTAAATTAATTCCAAATTAAATACCTTTGATGCGTGCGGATTGTATGTGGCTCTTTAGGTTCACCCTCAATTAGACTTGGACAAATTTTCAACCATCTCATGACAGGAATTCGTCCATCACCATGGATGGCCGTCTAGCAATGGTCCATGGCACTAGAGACTAGGTGAATGTTTATGGTGTGAACATTTAAGCTCTTTAGTATGTTTATCCTTCCACCTACAATCTCACTGCTTAGAGTCTAAAGCATGGAACTGTAGGTACCCATTCTTGACCTAAGTCTTGCCTCGTCCATACTAAACATCATAGGGTTCCTACCCATTTGTTCAGTTAATGTGGCCACAGATTTATCGGGGACGAGTCTCAGAGTAAAGTGAGATATTACTGTCAGCCTTCTGAGCGGAGATGGATCCTCTCTTAGGACCTACCGTCACGCTACACATCTTGACTGCACTAGATAGGGCTTATGATAATCGAGTTACTTGAGTTGGTAGCTTTTTGCCATACCTAAGATACAGGCGTGGTGTATAGGTGATCTCAGTAACCCCTCAAGTCCAAGGATCAATTCGTACTGTTAGAATCAGGAATACAAGTGATACCTGACTGACCCTACTCAAGGTCTTCCATATGACGGTCCCACGAGTCACCTCAGTCAGCAGCCACCTAGCTTGCTGACCCACTAACATTGTATGGACGAGCCTCGTCACTTGTCGATGAAACGCGACTGCAAATGCTTAGTGCAAGTCTCACACGAATTTTCGATACCCTATCTCGAGATTCCTTGACTTGGAGTATTTTAGACCGATCCGGAGATAATGATTTCATGAACAACCATCTAATGCGCAGTCCCAGTTTCCCGGATTGTGTTTTTGGTCTCTGGGCTTCGCTTGTGCAGTGAACAGTTAATGTAAAGCAGTAAGTGAACACAAACAAAGTATTAAGCCAAATGAGTATCACTTTCTTATTCATTACAATTTATTAAAATACTGAAATTGTTCAGACATAGGTTACATTAGCCCAATCAGGTTGGCTTTACGGTCACCTATTCCAATAGCCCGATGGTCAGAGCCCAGAATGGAGAGTCTAAGAAGATATAGAGGTAGTACAAGGCCCATTAGCCTGATAATGGGTAAAAAATCTTGCATTAGTGTAGCCTACCCTAGATTGACCATAGATCCACTGCGGGCTTAGTGGGTCGCATAGGATTGGGCTTGTCATCACCCTACGGGGGTGTGCTAGGCTTTTATCTAGCGTGTGATGCATTTATCTTTACTATGAATGCTTTATTAAATCCTTAGAGTATTTAATCACATGAAAAAATGCGCAACGTGATGGGGTCTCGGTCTAAAACCAAAAACAAACTCTCTTGGTTCATCTAAGTGAATATTAGGCCCAAAATGGATTAAGTAGAAATAGTTTGTACATTCGAAGCCTTCCATCCATAGAAATATAGTAAGGAAGCTACCGCTACCAAAACATGGTTTCACGAGTCACGACACATTTGGAATAGAGGAAAGTTGCACTATTGTAATAAACAAAGGAATACACTTTTGTATTCTTGTCTCACGAGTCGTGTGGGGCGATACTTGAGGTATGATTTGGTTAATGGGTCTAGCTTAACACCGAGTGATATGAATCGCTTGGAGTCCTGGGGATCCTGCAAAGAGGTGAGGCAAAACATCTTGGGAACCTCCCACGAGGCATTTTCCATGTGAATCGTAAAAGCGGGGCATAGAGAATTGTACTTGTGGATTCAAAGCCCACTAGAAAATGGTTTTTCGAAAACCTATTTGGGAGTGATGGGCTTTTGCAGAAATAGTGGGAGGAGTTAATAACTAAAGGACCAAGTATTAACTTGAACATAATATCGCTAATCTACTAAACGTTTTTCTTTTTAATTGTAGATGTCTAAGAATCTACTACTACCTATACTTGAGACTAATAAGTTTAATAGAACAAATTACAATGATTAGTTGTGAAATCATTTATGATAGTCTTCGATTTCGAGATCCGGAGTTATACTCTGGATAAGGTACTTCCTCATATCTTGCCGGAAGGGTCATCACCCAAAGAACATGTGACGTTTGAGAAGTGGCATGATACAACCAGAAGGTTGCAGTAAGATACTGGCATCCATGACTAATGAGCTACACAAGCAGTATGATAGGATGGAGGATATTAGCTCGGTGATACTTTGAATGCAACATTTTTATGTGGTCTTGGACGACATGTTAGATATGCTGCAATGAAGGTATTCTTGGGAGCAAAGATGACAAAAGGATCGTTTGTACAAGATCATGGAGTGATGATGTTATCCTCGTGGAAAAGCTCAAAGACCTTAAACCTGATCTTGAAAAAGAGACGTACATTAACGTGATCCATTAGTCTCTTCCTTCCTCATTCGACCCATTTGTAATCAACTATAACATGAATGACTTTGAGAAAGACCTTCATGATCGATAATTATGTTGGTCCAGTACGAGGCAATGACTGAAAATCTGTGATGACGGTACTAGTAGGGGAGACTTCGACCTCAAAATCGAATGGCAAGGGTTATGGACGTTGGAAGAGAAAGAAGGCTCGAAATCAGCCGCTCCTAGCACTTGAACCTGGGCGGGGGTAAAGGAAAGAGGAAAAGGTTCAACGTCAAAGGTTTGGAATGATATTTGCATTAACTGCAATAAAAAAGGGGCATTGGAAGAGGGAGTGTCCTAATGTCCTCTTCAATGAAGGTCGGATTTGAATTAAGTATTAACATGATTATTGTTCTACTATTTGGTATTAGATACCAGTTAATCATAATCTGCGAATAGTTTGCAAGTGGTGATAAGAAGTAGAATGTTAAGACAAACGGTCCTAAGGCCTAGTGATGGCAGGGTTGTTGTTGTAAAGACCGGGACTAGTTAGGCTTAGTATAGAAGTGATCATGTTAGGATAATGTTTATAGGAATTATGTAACCTAGAATAATCAAAGTATGTTTTTCATTTATTGTTAGACGATTTTTGGTTACATACATTTGATCAATTAAATTATTTTATTTGACAAACAATGGTTATTCTTCTTTGCCACAGTTGGAAACATGATTCTCCTTAATACTGGCCCATAATTGGATTATGAATACCCAAAAACAAATGACTAAAATGGATAAAATGAAGATGAACTTACAATTTTGCCATCCATGGCTAGGTTTGGTTTCTATAGTTAAGGATGAGGAAGTTAGTAGATTCAAAGAGTGTCTAGCAATAGATAATTTGAGGTGTTAGCCTGAAAATCCTTTTTGAGAAGGAAAAGATCGAAAAGCTCTTTGTTTGGACAAAGTGGTCTTGCCAAGAAGTCTATAGGATTGGGTCCAGATAGACATTTGTAGGTTACAGAATACATGGACCAAAAGAGGGTTCACAAGTCTAAGAACCTTTGGTACGTTTGGGGAATTAAACTTGGAGTGGTGAACCAAACGGTTGCCTTTCAATTGATAGAGAGGGTGAGTATTTAGCGGGAGTTCTTGAATATCTGAATGAGAATGGTATTCTCACTCAGTGGAATTCTTCCTATAAAGGCCATAATTGAACGATCTTTGGTAAAGAGAAATTGAACCTTGTTGGACTTGGTTCAGTCGGTGTTTTACTGATATTACCTTAACCCGTCTAGACATGGACTACAAATTTATAAACTGAGAAAACATGGCACTTTCTTATTGTCATAATCTAGTTGCCATATTATATATGGTTTGGAAAGTTGCATCCAACAAAGTTCTTGAGTATGTGAGATGGTCCTTCATACATCAAGGAACTAGTGGGAGATAAAGTAGACTCGGTATCTGATTTGTGCAGGTCCAGTGAGAATAATGCAAACATTATTTGTAATCAAGTTACTTCCCACTAACTATATTCTAGTCCTTCTTGGGATGACTAAAGTGCGTTAGATACCTAAAAGGTATAGGTTTCTAGGTCTGACCGGTTGATTGGATCTTAATCCAAAAGACACAAGGAGAAGTGATATTGGAAATCGGGTTTGAATCAGTGGTTTGGAGCCAAGGGATCAATCATGGAAATCAAACTGGGTTTAAAATTTCATGTAATTGGAATATTTATTTTGATGAGCCCATACAGTGTTTGACTTGGTCAATAACGAGCATTGGGGTCAGAGGCAGTATGGTTGTGTTTCGGGTATTAAGTGTGCAACATCTTGTTTATTTGGAATGAAGTTAAGATGTTAGAAAATATTGAAGCATGAGTATTGTTCACAAAATTTTTCATGAAAGGAATTGAATTCCTGTTCATAGGGATAAGCTGTCTAGAACTCATTCACGATTGACTAATGAGGAAGCTTAGATATATAATATCACCTACGTCTTTGTGGTAGGCAACATGGGCATGTTGTTCGGTACATAAGGCCTGATGTTGTTTATGCTTTGTACATAACAATGGATACCGCGTGTATACCGACGAGGTAGTAGACAGTAGTTGAGAGCAGTCTTTAATACCTGGATAAGGATTCGAGAAGTGTTCCTTATGCACGGTTTATGGAGAGTTGATTTTGAAAAGCTATAGCGGTGCTAGTTTTCAAAATCATGTGAATAATGTTTAATCTCAATACCTATATGTATTCGTGTTAGAATAGGTGACCATGTAAGCCAATTTTGGCGGGTATATGTAACCTATGTCTATACAATCATAGGTGTTTGATAAATCATTAATGAATAAAGAAGTGAATTTCATTTGGCATCACTTTGTTTGTGTTCACTTATATTTGTTTTCCATATCTGTTCACTACGCAAACAAAGCCCAGGGACTGAGAATCAATTTCGGGGACTGGGACTACGCTTGGAGGTAGGTCCATGGAATCAGTCTTCCCGAATCAGTCCGGAAATCTCCAAGTCAAGGAATCCCGAAAATGGGTACCGGGATTCCATTTGAGACTTGCACTAAGCACCTGCTGTCGTGTTTCATCGACGGGTGACGAGGGTCGTCTAAGCTGAAAGAAATCGGTGGATCGGCCCGGGAGATGAGCGCGTATAGCGGAAGCGCGGAATAGTGCGTAATAAAATTACAAAGCATAATTAAATCGAATTTTAAATCATGCATAATATACATAAACGAATCAAGGGTGTGCCCTTGATTCTCCCGGGCGTTTGGTGTATCTCATGTTCAATAAACACAACATGGAGGCCATAGAATTGAAAACCGGGAAAAACGAAATTAAAGAACCTACCCGGTTGTAGTTTTGTCTTCGTTTCGGCTACACGCATTGTTCCCCGTTTTGCACCAAGATCTCAAATAAGAGACCCTCTAAATCATCTCACTCGCTCCACCGGAAAGCAAACAACCCTTGTGCTAGCAAGAAATAATTTGGGGAGAAGAGACATCGATAGACGCTATGAATTAACGCAATCAATGTCTCTTATGTTCTTAACTTGAATAAATCAAGAAAGAACAAAGTAGTATTCTTGGAGAGAAGAAAGAGGAGTGGACGAATTTGAGAGGGAATTTGAGAGATGAGAGTTGTAGAGAATAGTAGGTGTAAGTGTGTGTTTTTTAAGTATTTATAGAAGATGGAATTCCTATTCCTTCTCAAACTCTTCCAAAGAGACACACTTTGACTAGGATTTTGACCTAGTCAAATCCTAGTCAAATTAGGCTTTGATTAAGTCAAATTAATCATGCCCTTCATCTCATCATTCTCTAGATCAAATCTTGTCCATCCATTTTGATGGGCTTTATGGAATGGGCCTATTTAATTCTAAATTAAATATTCCCATGGACTTTTATATTAAAATCCTATTTAATATACTAAGCCCATTAATTAATGGAATGGACTTTATTTAATTCCAAATTAAATAGTCCATGGACTTTATATTAAATCCTATTTAATACCAAGCCCATTAATTAATTCCATAGAATGGGATTATTTAATTCTAAATTAAATAGTCCCATGGACTTTATATTAAATCCTATTTAATATACTAAGCCCATTAATTAATTAATGGAATGGACTTTATTTAATTCCAAATTAAATAGTCCATGGACTTTATATTAAATCCTATTTAATACCAAGCCCATTAATTAATTAATTCACCCTTTTAATCTAATTAAAAGGAAAGCCCATGCTTTGTAAAAATTCATAAATCTAATTTATGAAACTCATGCCCGATTATTCCAAAATAATACATCGAGGCTTGTATCTCCAAGAAGTATAATTTAATTCCATTAAATTAAACCTTCTCCCGGAATTAATTCCAAATTAATTCCCTTTCATTTGGTGTAGCGGGTGTGACTCTTTAGGTTCACCTTTCAGCTAGACTTGGACCTACTTTTCGTTATTTCATAACTAAAGTAGTCCGTTACCATGGGTGGCCATCTAGCAACGGTCCATGGCACTAGAGACTAGGTGAATTTATGGTGTGAACATTTAGGCTCCGAGTTATACGCAGGTGCGGTCCTACCGAACGCTCGATACGTACGGGTACGGTCCTACTGTCGCCTGTCTCCCGGCCTTTAGTCTAGGGGTCGGTTCCCATCGTTGACTAGGCAACTATGCATAATGCTCGAGATAGGTTTAACTCGACGTAGGAAATCCTTTCCCACTACATCAAGTGCTATGGCCATAGACTTTGTGAGTCTAAACCATCTCCGAGCGCATAGGAGATCTTGCTGTCATATCCTTTGACAAGGGACAGATCCTATCTTGGAATTCACCGTTCTTACATACTCCGACTGCACTGGACGAGGCTTATGATGACCATGTGATATAATCGGTCAAATTTCACCAGATCCAAGATACAAGCCTTAGTATGTAGGGACTGCCGTGATCCTCAAGTCCGAGGACTAATCCCGTACTATCGGAACCGGGAATACGAGTCATACCGACCCAAGCCCGAGTAGCTTCTATATGACGATTCCCGCGAGTCACCTCAGTCGGCCGCTCCCCAGCTGACCGACCCACTAACACTGCTTAGACGATCCTCGTCACCCGTCGATGAAACACGACAGCAGATGCTTAGTGCAAGTCTCAAATGGATTCTCGATGCCCTGTCTCGAGATTCCTTTGACTTGGAGTATTTCAGACTGATTCGCGCGAAACTGATTTCATGAACCTACCTCCAAGCGTAGTTCCAATTTCCCGAAATGTTATTTCAGTCTGTGGGCGTTTTGTTGTGACATCGTAACGATGCAAGCAGTAAGTACAACAAAACTCATGCCTATGAATCCTTACTACATTCATTAACATAATATTACTTGTTCACAGATTGACGAATGGTTCTCAGAACAGCCAATACCATTGACTTTCTGGTCACCTATTCTAACAATCTCCCACTTGACCAATAAGTCAATTACCCACTTTGTTCAGGAATCCACTGAGTATGAGTAATCTACTGATACCGACTAAGGTATTGTGAGTCCGTATATTTCCTTGCGAAGCAATACGGTCTAACCGTGTTACCTCTATCCACCATTGCCTCTTAGAGATGGTGGTTGTCTAAGAATATTTTCGTGGATCTTGTGATGAGATCTCGTGCCAATACTCCCATAGCCAAGTTGCCTGCCATTATAGGCAAACATGGCTTGGTCGTGCTAGGCGCCACGTCCATCCTATGGACGCGGTCTTCATCAGTGACCACTATCCGATGCACTCGTCATTGGGCCTGACTGTGCATACCTTTGAGACTAACTGGTTTTCACTTTATGCTCTGGAAGCTAGTATCGCTTTAGCCTTCCAAAGCAACTCTCAACAGACGGTGCATCATGAACACATCTTTAAGTCCTTATTCAGGTACTAAAGGATCGTTCTTGATTGCTGTCTTCAACCCTCAGTGCATTACCGATTTATGTTGAGCCATGCTAGAAGCACTCTCAACATCGGTTCCTATGCACCGAGTAAACATATCATATGTTTGCCTAGGGTTAAGACGTAGGGGATACTCAACATCCAAGCCTTCTCATTAGTCCACCGTGACTAAGTCTTGAATGGCTTGATGCTTTATGCATAGTATCCAAGTTTTCTCATCAGTCTTACTATGACTGAGTCTCGAACAACTTGTCCCTCTACATATATGAGTTTTTCTCATCAGTCCACCATGACTGAGTCTTTGAAAAGCTTAATTCATGATATGTATGTGGGATCCCTAAAATGTCATCGAGAATTTTCGTGAGTTACAGTTTGTGTTTTTATGATTCCTAATGCCTTGAATTCATCCATGAATCAAGATATTACACACTTAAACACTTGGAACACCATTTCTACTCCCACTGATCACCTACGTCGTTTAAGACCGAGTCATGCTCCGTATGAGCTCGTCAAAACGAATATTCCAATTATGCGGTGTTTCAAATCTTGTTTGAATTTCCTAGTGGATTCTATGGCTTCCTCTCCATAAATCCTACTACGATGTTCCAACATCACGTTCCGCAGGTCATTTAGATTATTATCCAAATTTGACCGAACATATCCCGATCACTCGTACCTCTTACGACATTCGGTTCGTTCTTAAGGGGACTTGGAATATGATCAATTTAAGAAAGAAATGCAATTATAAGCAACGTTTAGCATTATTCTGTCGTAAACTTGTACAAATTAGACACCGAGTCTAATTTGTCTCCCACTAGTCCCTTGACGTATGTAGGATCCTTCTACATGCTCAAGAACTTTGTCGGGACATAGGCTTTGCCAAAACCATGGCTCCTTGTGCGTGACTCTGGCAAAGTGCCATGTTCCTTACGTTGGCAATTTGAGTCTACGTCTACACGGGCTAAGGTAATTGGGCGAAACTTCGATCGATCTTCGTCCAACGAGATTCGATCGTTCCCTTTATCAGAGACCGTCATACTTGGCCTTTATAGGAAATGTTTCATTGAGAATTCCATTTCAACTTGGATGCTCAAGAGCTCCCACTAAATACACGCCCTTTTCGATCCTATCGAAACAGGTTTAATTTTGCAACCATTTATGGTTCACCTCCTTAAGTCTAATTCCCAAACCTCCTATGGACCTTTAGACTTTTGAACCCTCTTATGGGTCTTTGTGTATTAGTAACCTACAGTTTCTTATTGGCTCCCTTCCAATAGACTATTTGGCAAGCCTACTTTGTCCAACAAAGAGCTTTCGGACTTTCTTCTTCATAAAAGACTTGTAAATTTAGTCGATTCGAATCATCTATTTCTAGATTCATCGAACTTTCCAATTTACTTATCTTTTAATAAGAAGAAACGTCCTAGCTGTTGTAGATGCCAAATCTGTAAGTTGGTCTTGATTAATCCATTTTAGATAATTTGAATTTTGAGTATCCATAAACCTTTTATGGATGTATTTTAGGAATTTACGTACTAGCAAACATGAATCAATATTCAATAATTTTGTTTGATCAAATATGTATGTAATAAAACCTTTGTCCAACAAAGAGACATACTTTTGAATCATGCTAGGTTACGTAATCCTATATTATCCTAACATGATCACGATTATGGCCTAACAAGTCTCTAGTCCTTTTCATCAATGGACCTTGCCATTGTTGAATCCTAGAACTGTTCTTGCTTTTAAGTCCTTATTCACTTTCTGCAAACCACCCGCAGATTAGTGATAGGAATGGTATCAAATACAAAATAAAGTGATCATGTCAAATACTCAATATCAAATTTACCTACATTGGAGAGAGGTTTAGAATACTCCCCTTTCCAATGGCCCTCTTACGACAGTAAATGCTTACGTTCTTAGAAACTATGAACTTGACTGCTGAACCTTTTGCTCTTTCCTTTACCTCCACCTTGTGTTGTAAAGGAAACAGCACTTGAAGTGCTTAATAGTTGATGTCACCTTTACCCTTCTTCCTCTTTTGGCGTCTGGCACCCTTGCCTTTCGCTATGGAGGTTGAAGCCTCTCCTACTAGTACCGACGGTGCAGATTTTGCAATCGTTGCTTCGTACTAGACCAACATAATTACCAACCTATGAAGATCTTTTCTAAGCTCATTCATGTTGATAATTAATGGTTCGTAGGAGGGAGAAGAGACTGAAGGATCATGTCAATGTACGTCTCTTTTCAAGACTGACATGGAGGTCTTTTGAGCTTCTCCACTAGGATTGCATCATCACTCCATGTTCTTTGTACCGACATCCCTTCCGTCATCTTAGCTCCAAACATGCCTTCGTTGCATTTTACCCCACATGCTGGTCCAAGACCATATAGACATGATGCAAGCGAAGCATAGTTTGAGCCAACATCATTATATCCTATTGCCGGTGGTCATCCTTCAACTTTTGAACGCCAAGCGTTGCCTTAGTGTGTCGACCCCTCCGGCAAAGCGCTGAGGAACGCCCTCATTCCGGTATGTGAGTTAAGGTTCTGGAAATCTAAGACCATCTTAAGATTTCGCAGTCAATTCGTGTAATTGGTTCCTTTTTTAGTGAGCCTCTTAGTGATGTGTTTGGTGGATTCTTAGACATTCACAACATATATGAAACAGAAAATAATAAGCAGAATGAAAAGTAATATTTTGGTTAAGTCTCGGTCTTTAGTCCTTAACCTTTCCCACTATTTCTACGAAAACACGGCACTCTCAAACGTTGTTTTCGGGAAATCCTTTCCTAGTGGGCTCGGGATCCACAGCGATCTCCCCCATACCCCGCTTTTACGATTCGCATGGGAAAAGAACCCGTGGAGTATTCCATACCATTCTCGTTCCACGAGATTCCCAAGATAATTGCCTCACCCTTTCACGTGATCCCGAGACTCCAAGCGAATCACGTTATTCGGGCGTTAGACCCGACCAATCAACCGATTCATAAACTCACTGCTACCTCCACGACTCGTGAGACAGGTAACAGTAGTCTACTCATCGTTCATGACAAAGTGCAGCTTCTTTTAAGCACGATAGTCGTGCCACGACTCGTGAGACCACGCTATCGACCTAAAAGATCTTCCTCACTTTTGCCATGGATGGAAGGCTTGGACAGACTCCCAGAGTCCTAGTCCATTTATTAAGGGTCTATATTTAACTTGTTTAACCAAGTGAGAGTTTTGATAGAACGAGACCTCATCACATATTAAGTATTGCATTGCGTGCGTTATGGCAGAAATATTCTAAGCGTGAATGTAACCATACATAAAGCATATAGAATAATCATAAGCATAAAATACGCATCGCATGCAAAATAAAGTCTAGCACGCCCCTGTAGGATGATCACAAGCCCAAACCTATGCGACCCACTGAGCCCGCAGTGGATCTATCGTCAATCTAAGGGTAGGCCCTACACTATTACAAGTTTTAATAACCCATTACATGCAATGGGCCTTGTAAGTCCTCTTTATCTTCTTGGCTCTCCATCGTGGGCCTACACCGGGCTTCTTCTCCATGGATCCTCCGTGGGCCATCTGATGGCAACCTCCATGGGCCTCCAACACCTTGGGCTTATCTTCTCTCTTGCAGCTTTTATTTACAAAAAGAATAAAACCTCACCACTAATTCTACTCTCATTACATCATAAAATAAGAAACCCCAATTAAACATTTGGGGGAGTACATTGGGAGGGAGAGAGAAAGCCTTATTATTCCAAGGCACTAGAAGAGAGACAGAGAGGAAAATAAAGAGGCACACAGGCCACAACCCAACAAATAAATGTAAATAAACCATACATGCGTCTAGGGCTTTGTGATCATCCTTTGTCAAATCAATTAACACAAATAGCACAAATACATATCCCACGTAAAATATGCTATACCAACATCCATGATAATCCATACCATAAAATAAATGCAGAAACTACATGTAAAATATCCACACCAAACATTGGATAATAGTGCAACCTATGCACAACGATTTTTGTTGGAAAAACCTTTTCCATAATTTAACAAGGCAATATAATTCTATGAAATATAAAATCTCAACCAAAATTAAAATGCCCCAAGTTAATTAATTAAGAAAAATTCCCAGAATTATACAGAAAAATCAAATTTTTTCTGAAACACAAAAATCAACAATTCAAGAATATGCCCATTTATTCAAGAATTCCAAAATCCAACATTCGTGCAATATTAATACATGTCAAGATCTACTCATACTCAAGCCATAAAATAACCATGATGTCCAACATCATAAAACGCAGAAATTATTGCGAAATTTCACATGTGAATTTTGATCATTGGTGCAACCATTGCAAAAAATTAAATCTTGTTAGGAAACCCTTTCCTCATCAACCAAGCAATATTTATTTTAGAAAATTCCAAATCTCAAAAAAAATAAATATTCTAAGTCAACGGGTTCAGAATAATGCAGAAAATATCATAAAAATAATACAGTAAAAACAGTTTTGAAAAAACGAGCCAAAAACGGGAGAGAAACGGAAAACGGCACAGCCGGCCGGCCAGGCGCGCGCGCGCGCGCGCAGGCTCCTCTGCCTGCGCGCACAGCGCGCCGCGCCCAGCGCATGCCGTGCGCGCGCCCAGCGCGCGCGCGCACGCGCGCAGGCGCCCATGCCTGCGCGCGCGGCCGGCACAGCGCGCGCGCTGTCCGCGCACGCTGGGCGCGCTGGCCGGGCGCGCGCAGCCCCCCTGCCTGCACGCGCGCCCGGCCGCGCCCCTGTGCGCGCGGCCAGCGTGCTGCTGCTGCCGGTTCGCCGTTTTTCACTTCTTTTCGATTTTCATGCAATTTTTCTGAACCACAAGATAAATAAAACCCTAGAACATGTATAAACACATTCAAGAAAACCAAGATCCAAAATCCCATGCAAAAATTAAACGCCAATAAATATCTACGATAAACATGCTATAAACGTAAATTAAAACACGTTTATCATGCTTAAACGCACATAGCACATAGAATTCTAGGCCTATACACCGAACCGGCTCTGATACCACTGAAAGAAATCGGTGGATCGTCCCGGAGAATGAGCGCGAATAGCGGAAGCGCGAATAGTGCGTAATAAAATTACAAAGCATAATTAAATGGAATTTAAATCTATGCATAATATACATAAACGAATCAAGGGTGTGCCCTTGATTCTCCCGGGCGTTCGGTGTATCTCATGTTCAATAAAACACAACATGGAGGCCATAGAATTAGAAACCGAAAACGAAAATTAAAGAACCTACCCGGTTGTAGTTTTGTCTTCGTTCGGCTACATGCATTGTTCCCCGTTTTGCACCAAGATCTCAAAGAAGAGACCCTCTAAATCATCTCACTCGCTCCACCGGAAAGCAAACGAACCCTTGTGCTAGCAAGAAAATAATTTGGGGAGAAGAGACATCGATACACGCTATCAATTAACGCAATCAATGTCTCTTATGTTCTTAACTTGAAATAAATCAAGAAGAACAAAGTATATTCTTGGAGAGAAGAAAGAGGGTGGACGAATTTGAGAGGGAATTTGAGAGATGAGAGTTGTAGAGAATAGTAGGTGTAAGTGTGTGTTTTTTAAGTATTTATAGAAGATGGAATTCCTATTCCTTCTCAAACTCTTCCAAAGAGACACACTTTGACTAGGATTTTGACCTAGTCAAATCCTAGTCAAATTAGGCTTTGATTAAGTCAAATTAATCATGGCCCTTCATCTCATCATTCTCTAGATCAAATCTTGTCCATCCATTTTGATGGGCTTTATGGAATGGGCCTATTTAATTCTAAATTAAATATTCCCATGGACTTTATATTAAAATCCTATTTAATATACTAAGCCCAATAATTAATGGAATGGACTTTATTTAATTCCAAATTAAATAGTCCATGGACTTTATATTAAATCCTATTTAATACCAAGCCCATTAATTAATTCCATAGAATGGGATTATTTAATTCTAAATTAAAATAGTCCCATGGACTTTATATTAAATCCTATTTAATATACTAAGCCCATTAATTAATTAATGGAATGGACTTTATTTAATTCCAAATTAAATAGTCCATGGACTTTATATTAAATCCTATTTAATACCAAGCCCATTAATTAATTAATTCACCCTTTTAATCTAATTAAAAGGAAAGCCCATGCTTTGTAAAATTCATAAATCTAATTTATGAACTCAAGCCCGATTATTCCAAATAATACATCGAGGCTTGTATCTCCAAGAAGTACAATTTAATTCCATTAAATTAAAACCTTCTCCCGGAATTAATTCCAAATTAATTCCCTTTCATTTGGTTGTAGCGGGTGTGACTCTTTAGGTTCACCTTTCAGCTAGACTTGGACCTACTTTTCATTATTTCATAACTAAAGTAGTCCGTTACCATGGGTGGCCATCTAGCAACGGTCCATGGCACTAGAGACTAGGTGAATTTATGGTGTGAACATTTTAGGCTCCGAGTTATACGCAGGTGCGGTCCTACCGACGCTCGATACGTACGGGTACGGTCCTACTGTCGCCTGTCTCCCGGCCTTTAGTCTAGGGGTCGGTTCCCATCGTTGACTAGGCAACTATGCATAATGCTCGAGATAGGTTTAACTCGACGTAGGAAATCCTTTCCCACTACATCAAGTGCTATGGCCATAGACTTTGTGAGTCTAAACCATCTCCGAGCGCATAGGAGATCTTGCTGTCATATCCTTTGACAGGGGACAGATCCTATCTTGGAATTCACCGTTCTTACATACTCCGACTGCACTGGACGAGGCTTATGATGACCATGTGATGTAATCGGTCAAATTTCACCAGATCCAAGATACAGCCTTAGTATGTAGGGGACTGCCGTGATCCTCAAGTCCGAGGACTAATCCCGTACTATCGGAACCGGGAATACGAGTCATACCGACCAAGCCCGAGTAGCTTCTATATGACGATTCCCGCGAGTCACCTCAGTCGGCCGCTCCCCAGCAGGCCGACCCACTAACACTGCTTAGACGATCCTCGTCACCCGTCGATGAAACACGACAGCAGATGCTTAGTGCAAGTCTCAAATGGATTCTCGATGCCCTGTCTCGAGATTCCTTTGACTTGGAGTATTTCAGACTAATTCGGCGAAACTGATTTCATGAAACCTACCTCCAAGCGTAGTTCCAATTTCCCGAAATGTTATTTCAGTCTGTGGGCGTTTGTTGTGACATCGTAACGATGCAAGCAGTAAGTACAACAAACTCATGCCTATGAATCCTTACTGCATTCATTAACATAATATTACTTGTTCACAGATTGACGAATGGTTCTCAGAACAGCCAATACCATTGACTTTCTGGTCACCTATTCTAACAATCTCCCACTTGACCAATAAGTCAATTACCCACTTTGTTCAGAATCCTCTGAGTATGAGTAATCTACGATACCGACTAAGGTATTGTGAGTCCGCTTATATTTCCTTGCGAAGCAATACGGTCTAACCGTGTTACCTCTATCCACCATTGCCTCTTAGAGATGGTGGTTGTTAAGAATATTTTCGTGGATCTTGTGATGAGATCTCGTGCCAATACTCCCATAGCCAAGTTGCCTGCCATATAGGCAAACATGGCTTGGTCGTGCTAGGCGCCACGTCCATCCTATGGACGCGGTCTTCATCAGTGACCACTATCCGATGCACTCGTCATTGGGCCTGACTGTGCATACCTTTGAGACTAACTGGTTTTCACTTATGCTCTGGAAGCTAGTATCGCTTTTAGCCTTCCAAAGCAACTCTCAAACAGACGGTGCATCATGAACACATCTTTAGTCCTTATTCAGGTACTAAGGATCGTTCTTGATTGCTGTCTTCAACCCCTCAGTGCATTACCGATTTATGTTGAAGCCATGCTAGAAGCACTCTCAACATCGGTTCCTATGCACCGAGTAAACATATCATATGTTTGCCTAGGGTTAAGACGTAGGGGATACTCAACATCCAAGCCTTCTCATTAGTCCACCGTGACTAAGTCTTGAATGGCTTGATGCTTTATGCATAGTATCCAAGTTTTCTCATCAGTCTTACTATGACTGAGTCTTGAACAACTTGTCTCTCTACATATATGAGTTTTTCTCATCAGTCCACCATGATGAGTCTTTGAAAAGCTCAATTCATGATATGTATGTGGGATCCCTAAAATGTCATCCGAGAATTTTCGTGAGTTACAGTTTGAGTTTTAGTGATTCCTAATGCCTTGAATTCATCCATGAATCAAGACATTACACACTTAAACACTTGGAACGCCATTTCTACTCCCACTGATCACCTACGTCGTTTTAAGACCGAGTCATGCTCCGTATGAGCTCGTCAAAACGAATATTCCAGTTATGCGGTGTTTCAAACCTTGTTTGAATTTCCTAGTGATTCTATGGCTCCATCTCCATAAATCCTACTACGATGTCCAACATCACATTCCGCAGGTCATTTGGATTACTATCCAAATTTGACCGAACATATCCCGATCACTCGTTACCTTTACGACATTCGGGTTCGTTCTTAAGGGGACTTGGAATATTGATCAATTTAAGAATAGAAATGTAATTATAAGCAACGTTTTAGCATTATTCTGTCGTCAAACCTACACAAACCAGACACCGAGTCTAATTTGCCTCCCACTAGTCCCTTGACGTATGTAGGATCCTTCTACATGCTCAAGAACTTTGTCGGGACATAGGCTTGCCAAACCATGGCTCCTTGTGCTTGACTCCTAGCAAAGTGCCATGTTCCTTACGTTGGCAATTTTGAGTCTACGTCTACACGGGCTAAGGTAATTGGGCGAAACTTCGATGGATCTTCGTCCAACGAGATTCGATCATTCCCTTTATCATAAACCGTCATATTTGGCCTTTATAGGAAATGTTTCATTGAGAATTCCATTCTCAACTTGGATGCTCAAGGGCTCCCACTAAATACACGGCCTTTTCGATCCTATCGAAACAGGTTTAATTTTGCAACCATTTATGGTTCACCTCCTTAAGTCTAATTCCCAAACCTCCTATGGGATCTTTAGACTTTTTGAACCCTCTTATGGTCTTTGTGTATTAGTAACCTACAGTTTCTTATTGGCTCCCTTCCAATAGACTATTTGGCAAGCATACTTTGTCCAACAAAGAGCTTTCGGACTTTCTTCTTCATAAAAGACTTGTAAATTTAGTCGATTCGAATCATCTATTTCTAGATTCATCGAACTTTCCAATTTACTTATCTTTTAATAAGAAGAAACGTCCTAGCTGTTGTAGATGCCAAATCTGTAAGTTGGTCTTGATTAATCCATTTAAATAATTTGAATTTTGAGTATCCATAAACCTTTTATAGGATGGTATTTTAGGAATTTACGTACAAACACTAGCAAACATGAATCAATATTCAATAATTTTGTTTGATCAAATATGTATGTAATAAAACCTTTGTCCAACAAAGAGACATACTTTTGATCAAGCTAGGTTACGTAATTCCTATATTATCCTAACATGATCACGATTATGGGCCTAACAAGTCTCTAGTCCTTTTCATCAATGGACCTTGCCATTGTTGAATCCTAGAACTGTTTCTTGGCTTTTTAAGTCCTTATTCACTTTCTGCAAACCACCCGCAGATTAGTGATAGGAATGGTATCAAATACCAAATAGAGTAAAAGTGATCATGTCAATACTCAATATCAAATTTTACCTACATTGGAGAGGGGTTTAGAATACTCCCCTTTCCAATGGCCCTTTTTACGACAGTAAATGCTTACGTTCTTAGAATCTATTGACTGCTTGAACCTTTTGCTCTTTCCTTTACCTCCACCTTTGTGTTGTAAAGGAACAACACTTGAAGTGCTGCAATAGTTGATGTTACCTTACCCTTCTTCCTCTTTTAGCGTCTGGCACCCTTGCCTTTCGCCTATGGAGGTTGAAGCCTCTCCTACTAGTACCAACGGCGCAGATTTTGCAATCGTTGCCTCGTACTAGACCGACATAATTACCAACCTATGAAGATCTTTTCTAAGCTCATTCATGTTGATAATTAATGGTTCGTAGGAGGAAGGAAGAGACTGAAGATCATGTCAATGTACGTCTCTAAGACTGACGTGGAGGTCTTTTGAGCTTCTCCACTAGGGATTGCATCATCACTCCATGTTCTTTGTACCGACATCCCTTCCGTCATCTTAGCTCCAAACATGCCTTCGTTGCATTTTACCCCACATGCTGGTCCAAGACCATATAGACATGATGCAAACGAAGCATAGTTTGAGCCAACATCATTATATCCTACTTGTCGGTGGTCATCCTTCAACTTTTGAACGCCAAGCGTTGCCTTAGTTGTCGACCCCTCCGGCAAGGGCTGAGGAACGTCCCTCATTCCGGTATGTGAGTTAAGGTTCTGGAAATCTAAGACCATCTTAAGATTTCGCAGTCAATTCGTCTAATTGGTTCCTTTTTAATGAGCCTCTTAGTGATGTGTTTGGTGGATTCTTAGACATTCACAACATATATGAAACAGAAAATAATAAGTAGAATGAAGTAATATTTTGGTTAAGTCTCGGTCTTTAGTCCTTAACCTCTCCCACTATTTTCTACGAAAACACGGCACTCTCAAACGTTGTTTTCGGGAAATCCTTTCCTAGTGGGCTCGGGATCCACAGCGATCTCCCCCATTACCCCGCTTTTACGATTCGCATGGGAAAAGAACCCGTGGGAGGTATTCCATACCATTCTCGTTCCACGAGATTCCCAAGATAATTGCCTCACCCTTTCACGTGATCCCGAGGACTCCAAGCGAATCACGTTATTCGGGCGTTAGACCCGACCCAATCAACCGATTCATAAACTCACTGCTACCTCCACGACTCGTGAGACAGGTAACAGTAGTCTACTCATCGTTCATGACAAAGTGCAGCTTCTTTTAAGCACGATAGTCGTGCCACGACTCGTGAGACCACGCTATCGACCTAAAAGATCTTCCTCACTTTTGCCATGGATGGAAGGCTTGGACAGACTCCCAGAGTCCTAGTCCATTTATTAAGGGTCTATATTTAACTTGGTTTAACCAAGTGAGAGTTTTGATAGAACGAGACCTCATCACATATTAAGTATTGCATTGCGTGCGTTATGGCAGAAATATTCTAAGCGTGAATGTAACCATACATAAAGCATATAGAATAATCATAAGCATAAAATACGCATCGCATGCAAAATAAAGTCTAGCACGCCCCTGTAGGATGATCACAAGCCCAAACCTATGCGACCCACTGAGCCCGCAGTGGATCTATGGTCAATCTAAGGGTAGGCCCTACACTATTACAAGTTTTAATAACCCATTACATGCAATGGGCCTTGTAAGTCCTCTTTATCTTCTTGGGCTCTCCATCGTGGCCTACACCGGGCTTCTTCTCCATGGATCCTCCGTGGGCCATCTGATGGCAAACCTCCATGGGCCTCCAACACCTTGGGCTTATCTTCTCTTGCAGCTTTTATTTACAAAAAAGAATAAAACCTCACCACTAATTCTACTCTCATTACATCATAAAATAAGAAACCCCAATTAAACATTTGGGGGGAGTACATTGGGAGGGAGAGAGAAAGCCTTATTATTCCAAGGCACTAGAAGAGAGACAGAGAGGAAAATAAAGAGGCACACAGGCCACAACCCAACAAATAAATGTAAATAAACCATACATGCGGTCTAGGGGCTTTGTGATCATCCTTTGTCAAATCAATTAACACAGATAGCACAAATACATATCCCACGTAAAATATGCTATACCAACATCCATGATAATCCATACCATAAAATAAATGCAGAAACTACATGTAAAATATCCACACCAAACATTGGATAATAGTGCAACCTATGCACAACGATTTTTGTTGGAAAAACCTTTTCCATAATTAACAAGGCAATATTAATTCTATGAAATATAAAATCTCAACCAAAATTAAAATGCCCCAAGTTAATTAATTAAGAAAAATTCCCAGAATTATACAGAAAAATCAAAATTTTCTGAAACACAAAAATCAACAATTCAAGAATATGCCCATTTATTCAAGAATTCCAAAATCCAACATTCGTGCAATATTAATACATGTCAAGATCTACTCATACTCAAGCCATAAAATAACCATGATGTCCAACATCATAAAACGCAGAAATTATTGCGAAATTTCACATGTGAATTTTGATCATTGGTGCAACCATTGCAAAAATTAAATCTTGTTAGGAAACCCTTTCCTCATCAACCAAGCAATATTTATTTTAGAAAATTCCAAATCTCAAAAAATAAATATTCTAAGTCAACGGGTTCAGAATAATGCAGAAAATATCATAAAAATAATACAGTAAAAACAGTTTTGAAAAACGAGCCAAAAACGGGAGAGAAACGGAAAACGGCACAGCCGGCCGGCCAGGCGCGCCGCGCGCGCGCGCAGGCTCCTCTGCCTGCGCGCACAGCGCGCGCGCCCAGCGCATGCCGTGCGCGCGCCCAGCGCGCGCAGGCGCCCATGCCTGCGCGCGCGGCCGGCACAGCGCGCGCGCTGTCCGCGCACGCTGGGCGCGCTGGCCGGGGCGCGCGCAGGCCCCTGCCTGCACGCGCGCCCGGCCGCGCCCCTGTGCGCGCGGCCAGCGTGCTGCTGCTGCCGGTTCGCCGTTTTTCACTTCTTTTCGATTTTTCATGTAATTTTTCTGAACCACAAGATAAATAAAACCTAGAAACATGTATAAACACATTCAAGAAAACCAAGATCCAAAATCCCATGCAAAATTAAACGCCAATAAATATCTACGATAAACATGCTATAAACGTAAATTAAAACACGTTTATCATGCTTAAACGCACATAGCACATAGAATTCTAGGCCTATACACCGAACCGGGCTCTGATACCACTGAAAGAAATCGGTGGATCGTCCCGGGAGATTAACGCGAATAGCGGAAAGCGCGAAATAGTGCGTAATAAAAATTACAAAGCATAATTAAATGGAATTTAAACTATGCATAATATACATAAACGAATCAAGGGGTGTGCCCTTGATTCTCCCGGGCGTTCGGTGTATCTCATGTTCAATAAAACACAACATGGAGGCCATAGAATTAGAAACGAAAACCATAATTAAAGAACCTACCGGTTGTAGTTTTGTCTTCGTTCGGCTACATGCATTGTTCCCCGTTTTGCACCAAGATCTCAAGAAGAGACCCTCTAAGTCATCTCACTCGCTGCACCGGAAAGCAACGAACCCTTGTGCTAGCAAGAAAAATCATTGGGGAGAAGAGACATCGGTACACGCTATCAATTAACGCAACCGGCGTCTCTTACGTTCTTAACTTGAATAAAATCAAGAAGAACAAAGTATATTTTCTTGGAGAGAAGAAAGAGGGTGGACGAATTTGAGAGAGATGAGAGATGAGAGTTGTAGAGAATACTAGGTGTAAGTGTGTGTTTTTTAAGTATTTATAGAAGATGGAATTCCTATTCCTTCTCAAACTCTTCCAAAGAGACACACTTTGACTAGGATTTTGACCTAGTCAAATCCTAGTCAAATTAGGCTTGATTAAGTCAAATTAATCATGGCCCTTCATCTCATCATTCTCTAGATCAAATCTTGTCCATCCATTTTGATGGGCTTTATGGAATGGGCCTATTTAATTCTAAATTAAATATTCCCATGGACTTTATATTAAAATCCTATTTAATATACTAAGCCCATTAATTAATGGAATGGACTTTATTTAATTCCAAATTAAATAGTCCATGGACTTTATATTAAATCCTATTTAATACCAAGCCCATTAATTAATTCCATAGAATGGGATTATTTAATTCTAAATTAAATAGTCCCATGGACTTTATATTAAATCCTATTTAATATACTAAGCCCATTAATTAATTAATGGAATGGACTTTATTTAATTCCAAATTAAATAGTCCATGGACTTTATATTAAATCCTATTTAATACCAAGCCCATTAATTAATTAATTCACCCTTTTAATCTAATTAAAAGGAAAGCCCATGCTTTGTAAAATTCATAAATCTAATTTATGAACTCAAGCCCGATTATTCCAAATAATACATCGAGGCTTGTATCTCCAAGAAGTATAATTTAATTCCATTAAATTAAACCTTCTCCCGGAATTAATTCCAAATTAATTCCCTTTCATTTGGTGTAGCGGGTGTGACTCTTTAGGTTCACCTTTCAGCTAGACTTGGACCTACTTTTCATTATTTCATAACTAAAGTAGTCCGTTACCATGGGTGGCCATCTAGCAACGGTCCATGGCACTAGAGACTAGGTGAATTTATGGTGTGAACATTTAGGCTCCGAGTTATACGCAGGTGCGGTCCTACCGACGCTCGATACGTACGGGTACGGTCCTACTGTCGCCTGTCTCCCGGCCTTTAGTCTAGGGGTCGGTTCCCATCGTTGACTAGGCAACTATGCATAATGCTCGAGATAGGTTTAACTCGACGTAGGAAATCCTTTCCCACTACATCAAGTGCTATGGCCATAGACTTTGTGAGTCTAAACCATCTCCGAGTGCATAGGAGATCTTGCTGTCATATCCTTTGACAGGGGACAGATCCTATCTTGGAATTCACCGTTCTTACATACTCCGACTGCACTGGACGAGGCTTATGATGACCATGTGATGTAATCGGTCAAATTTCACCAGATCCAAGATACAGCCTTAGTATGTAGGGGACTGCCGTGATCCTCAAGTCCGAGGACTAATCCCGTACTATCGGAACCGGGAATACGAGTCATACCGACCAAGCCCGAGTAGCTTCTATATGACGATTCCCGCGAGTCACCTCAGTCGGCCGCTCCCCAGCAGGCCGACCCACTAACACTGCTTAGACGATCCTCGTCACCCGTCGATGAAACACGACAGCAGATGCTTAGTGCAAGTCTCAAATGGATTCTCGATGCCCTGTCTCGAGATTCCTTTGACTTGGAGTATTTCAGACTAATTCGGCGAAACTGATTTCATGAAACCTACCTCCAAGCGTAGTTCCAATTTCCCGAAATGTTATTTCAGTCTGTGGGCGTTTGTTGTGACATCGTAACGATGCAAGCAGTAAGTACAACAAACTCATGCCTATGAATCCTTACTGCATTCATTAACATAATATTACTTGTTCACAGATTGACGAATGGTTCTCAGAACAGCCAATACCATTGACTTTCTGGTCACCTATTCTAACAAAAATTCAAACTGGGTTTGAAATTTTGTATAACCCGGATATTCGTTTTGATGAGTTCATACGGAGTATGACTCAATTAGTAACAGGCTTTAGGGTCAGTGGGAGGATAGTTTTGTTCCAAGTGTTTAATGTGTAACATCTTATTCATTTGGAATGAATTTAAGATGTTAGGAAACACTGAAACACGAGCGTTGTTCACGCAATTCTCCACGATAGGAATTGGATTCCTTTATACAGGGTTAGGCTGTTCAAGACTCAGTCACACTAGACAGATGAGAAAGCTTAGATGTTTGACATCCCCTACGTCTTTGCCTTAGGCAGCAGTAAAATGTTGTTTGTGCATTGGGCCTGATGTTGTGTATGCTTTGTTGTATAATAACGGTTATTGGGCTTGTGCCGAGAAAGCAGTAGATAGCTGTTGAGAATATCTTTAATACCTGAATAAGGATTAAAGAAGTGTTCTTAATGCATGTTTTGTGGATGGTTGATTCTGGAAAACTATAGCGATACTAGCTTCCAGAATCATGTGAATAATGTTTAGTCTCAATATGTATGTACATTTGGACTTAATTGTGAGTGTGGTGGCTTGGAAAGGTTTCAAGCAGGATACCACGATATGTCATTATGAAAGTTGAATGTATGACGACTTTGGAAGTCATTTCTGGAAAGTGGTTTGGATTGAAAACCGCATCCATAGGATGGATGTGGTGCCTAGCACGACCGAGCCAGTAGTTGCCTTGGAGGTGAACAACTAGGTTTTGGCAAAAGCTTTTGGGCCCGAGATCTTATCATAGATTTATGGAAAATTCTTAGACACCACCATTTGCAGGCAGCAATGGTAGAAAGAGGTGACATGGTTCGAGCATGTCACTTCGCAGAGAAATATAGTAGACCCACGAGATCGAGCAGGAATCGTAGATTGCTCATGCTCAGAAGGCTCTAAGCAACATGGGTAATTAGCTTTGTGGTCAAGTGGGAGATTGTTAGAATAGGTGATCAGAAAGTCAATTAGATTGGCTTGTTCTGGGAACTATTCGTCGATCTTTATCAAAGTAATATTATACTGATGGATAAAGTAAGTATTCATCACTGGAAAAATATGTTTGTTGTGCTTACTACTTACATTGAATGGCGTTTCAATATCACAACAAATGCCCACAGACTGATTAGTTAAACCTATTGAGTTGAGTTACGCATAGGTTGGCGGCTATGAAACCAACTCCTTGAGGGTCGGTCTGAAACGTTCCAAGTCGAGGGCCTTGAGACTGGGCCTCGAGTGCCTTACAGAGACTTGCACTAAGTATTTCATTCACTGGGTGAGTGGCGAGTTTCATCGGTTCCAGACGTGGGTCATCTATGCAATTTCAGTGGGTTCGTTGGCAATGTAGTCGATTGACTGAACTGACTCGCGGGAATCGTCATATGGAACCCTTGGAGGCTTGGTCGGTATGACTGGAATTCCCGGTTCCGATAGTACGGGATTAGTTCTCGGACTTGAGGAATCATGGCAGTCGCATGCATATGAAGGTTGTATCTTGGATCTGGCGAGAAGTGACCGTGTTTTTGATATGGTCATTATAAGCCTTGTCCAGTGCAGTTGGAGTATGTAGTGAGGACAGTGGATTCCAAGAGAGAATCTGTCCCCTGTCAGTATTTGACAGCTATGTCTCCTATATACTCTGAAATGGTTTCGACTCTTTAGGTCTACGGCCATAACAATTGATCGAGTAGGGAATGGTTCCCTAGGTCGATCAATAGAGTAAACGCGTCTCGAGTTTGAAGCATAGTTGCCTAATCCAGGATGGGAACCGACACCTAATTCCATGCCCTAGACTAAGGCCGGGAGATGGTCGACAGAAGGACTGTACCTGTATGGAATTCGGAGCCTAAATGTTCACGCCAACATTCACTTAGTCTCTAGTGCCATGGACGGTTACTAGACGGCCACCCATGGTAACGGACATTTCTGATTAATGGTTAATCATAAATAATTAATTAAATTAGATTTAATTAATCAATTCTGTTGGACACAAGCCCAAGTCTAGCTGAAGGTGAACCTAAAGAGTCACACACAAATCACTATGGAAGTAGTGGAACTAATTTGGAATTAATTCTGGAAGAAGTGAATTAATTTAATTGGATTAAATCAATTCAAGGAGAATATAAATGATTGGATCATTTATTGAAAAAATCCATTGGATGGATGGCCCAAGAATTAAATAATTGGATTAATTAATTTTTGGCTTAATAGCTTTAAATAAATTGGATTAATTTATTGGATTTGGTTTTAATTAATTGATTGGATCAATTAATTAGTGTTTGAGCTTATATTTATTCAATTGGATTAAATAAATTGTTGGATTTTAATAAGGTTTAATATTAATTAGATTAATATGGAACCCATGGATCTTGATTGGAGTTGATTTAATTTGATTAAATCAAGACCGGTCAAAATCGGTCCATGACTTGAAATTCAAGCTCAAAAGGTTTGATGCAAGTTTGAAGAGGAGTTCAAAGTCCTCCATATAAGCAATGATGTGGCTTGCCATGATGGTTAGGTGGTCCACATATTGTGCTAACATGGTTGGAGGTCGACCACAAGTTGTGCATTAGTATTTAGGTGGTTTTGGAAACTACACAACTACACAACTACACACATACTTTTCAACCCCCTAATTTGCACTCTCTTGCACACAAGTCACGAAAATTTCCTCCATTTTTTTCCATTTTTGAGTTCTCTTTCAATTAGATTCAAGATGAGAACATGAGAAATACGTATACACTAATCAATAGTGTAATACGTTTTTTTTTTTTCTTCCTTGATCTAGTTTCTACCTAGCAGTAGATCTAGATTTTCTTCCATAAGTGTGGTGTGGACAAATTAGAGGGGTTCTAATTTGAATCCTTAGGTGAACGGAAAAGAAACGAAAAGAGAATCATAACTTGTTGCCGTTATACATGTGAAACAAAAAAGGTATGTTCCGATTTTGATTATTGCAATTTTCGTTTCCTCCTCTAGCCACATGTTCAAGCATCTTTTTCTGTATGTTATGATGCTTTTGAATACACCAAACACCCGAGAATTCAAAGGGAACACCCCATTGAAATCGTTTTAAATTTCTTTTATTTTACGCTTCCGCGGCATTCCCGGGCCGTACCGATTCTTTCAATTACAACTATTAGAGGGAGGAGGGATCCATGTTTCATCCATCCGATGTAGAGGCTTGAAAGCATTTCGATTGGACATATCCTAATTTTGCAGCTGAGCCTTGTAATGTTAGACTAGGGTTGTGCATGGATGGGTTCGCACCACACAGACAGTATGGTAAAACTTACTCATTTTGGCCCGTAATACTTACACGATACAATCTTCTACCCGGAATATGCATGAAGTTGGAGTATATGTTCCAAACCTTTGATCGATGTCTACTTGGAGCCGTTGATCGAGGAGTTGTAAAATTTATGGCATGTGTGAAGGACAAGCGGATCCGCCCGGGAGCGCGAGCGGAAGCGAGAAATTGAGAAAAGTGCGTAAATTAAATCAAATCTAATTTAAAATATGAATCCCAAGGGTTGTGCCCTTGGGTGCTCAACCGGGCGTTCGATGTAGGATGTGTAAATATTGGAAATGAATATTAAACACATAGGGCATAGATAAATATATATAATCAATCAAAGCATAATAAACCGTTACCTTTGATTGTTTAGCGTATGCTCCCGGCTACTTGCGTTGTTCCTTCTCCGGAATGCTCACGAAATCCAAACGTATGGATTCTCCAAAGGTGATCCACACCACACCAGAAGAAACACCCGTTCTCCTTGTTAGAAAAGAACGGGTTTAAGAAGGAATCGGTTTAAGAGAAGAACACTATGAATTAGTGCTCTCTTAAACTTACTTTGTTCTTCTTCTTGATTCAAAATCAAGTGAAGAACACAAGTATAAGAGAGGGAGAGAGGGCCGAGAGTTGAGAGAGAGGAGAGGGATTTTTGTCTTCTCTTTTTCCTAGAAAAAGATGAATTATGAATCACTTATGCTTGGTGTTGTATATTCTAATATATATACATAATTAATGTGATTATTGGAATGTGTCTAGGTTCATCCAAGGATGTCTAGATTCATTCAAATCAATCACCATCAATTCTTCAATCAAGCCTACCAAAATTTATGGTATGATCAAATCATACCAAAAGGGAAGAGCTTGATTGGAGTTGATTAGTCTCTTTCCAAAAGAGATAAGTCAACATACCACCTAGCATGAAACATGGCTGATTTTGCTTCCTCCAAGGGAGCATGTCAGCCATGTTTAATTAAGGGAAGAAGTCCAACCTCTTCCTATTCCAAAATAGGAATTATTTCTCCTCTCGGGTATAATTTAATGGACCGGGTTTTATCGTAATCCAATTATGACGAACCCAACATTAAATCCAATTTAATGCCCATTTAAATTATTCTTGTTGATCTTTTAATCCAATTAAAAGATCCAACATCTCAATGTCTCAACTTTCCATATTTAATCGAAAATCCAATTTATCGATTAAACGAAAGCCCGATGCAATATCGGGCCGTCCATCCAATGGACTTTCCCTTAAGTAATCCAATTACTTATTTTATCCTTCGAGATTGACTCCAAGTCGAGCTCTCAACCTCCTCGGTGATTTGTGTGTGACCCTTTAGGTTCACCCTCAGCTAGACTTGGGCCCGTGTCCCACAAGGGCCCGTTACCATGGGTGGCCGTCTAGCAACGGTCCATGGCACTAGAGACTAGGTGAATTAGCATGAACATTTAGATGCCGATTCCGTACGGGTACGATCCTTCCATCTACCGTCTCCCGGCCTTAGTGTAGGGTATGGAATTGGGCGTCGGTTCCCATCCTTGACTAGGCATCTATGCTTAATACTCGAGACCACGTATGCTTCATTGCGTCGACACAGGAATCCATTCCCTGTTCGACCAACCACTATGGCCACAGCTTTAAACAGCATGAACGTGTCTTCGAGCGCATAGGAGATACCTCTGCCACATATTGATAGGGGACGGATCCTCTTCTTGGAATCCACCGTCCTCGCTACACATTCCGACTGCACTGGACAAGGCTTATGATGATCATCTTACAGAATGATCACCTCTCGCCAGATCCAAGATACAACCGTCCTGTGCACGCGACTGCCATGATTCCTCAAGCCTGAGGATTACTCCCGTACTATCAAAACCGGGGAAAACCAATCATACCGACCAAGCCTCCAAGGCTTCCATATGATGATCCCTGCGAGTCAGTCCAGTCGGCTCGACCCCAGTCGACCAACCCATCAAGATCATGTAGGCGTCCCACGCCTGTCGCCGATGAAACACGGCACTCATCTAATGAACACGACTCTTGACGGAAGTCTCAATAGGACTCTCGATGCCCTGTCTCGAGGTCCTCGACTTGGAACGTTTCAGACCCAACTCTTAATCAATTGGTTTCATGACCACCATCCAATGCGTGGCCCAACTGCACGAGTTGTTATCCATTGTCTGTGGGCTTTGTTGCGATATAAGTTAAACATCGTTTTAACAAATGTGAAATGAGCGCAACAAAGTAAGCACTAGAAGTGATAAATACTCATTTTATTCATCACATAAATAATATTACATTTACATCGAGTTGTATAATAGGTTACAAATCGCCAAACCTATTGGCTTTCTGGTCACCTTTTCTAACAATGTGGGTGTACGTACGCACGACAATGCGATAAACCAGGCATTCATGATGCGGGCCGCATTGGTATGGATAGTGAACGGCCTACCCGCTTATCGGATGGCATCTGGATGGAGTACCGTCGGTGTTATAGGTGTCCAGTTTGTATGGAGCACACATAGGCATTCTATTCGCAACACGGTCGAAAGGCATGCTATTTTGATTGCCACAGGCAGTTTCTCCCACCGGACCATCCTTACCGCAGGAACAAGAAGCCTTCACCAAAAATCGAATGGAAAGGAAGGTTGCACATCCGAGGCTGACTAGAGATCAGATCTGAACTCGTGTCAATTCGTTTAGTGTTGTAGTTGAACAACCGCTGAATGAACCGGAAGGCTACGATATCGACCATAAGTGGACAAAGAAAAACATCTTTTGGGAACTTGAATACTAGGGAAACGCATATGATACAACACAATCTTGATGTCATGCACATTGAGATGAATTTGTTCAATAATATATTCAATACTGTGATGGACATAAAGGGTAAAACGAAGGACAATCTGAATGTACCAAAGGATTTAAAGATCATATGTAATTGACCGGAGCTTGAGGTGCACAAAAGGAGACCAAACGTGATGCCCAAAGCCGTATATACACTGACGAAAGATCAGAAGAAGAGGATATCTGAGTGGATTCGTTGTCTTAGGTTTCTTGATGGGTATGCATCTAACTTGTCTCGATGGGTCGACAAGAATGAGCTAAGGATACACGACATAAAGAGCTATGATTATCATGTATTCATGCAGAAGTTGATTCCGATTGCCTTCCGTGAATGCTTCCTAAGCACGTGTGGGGGACCTTGATGGAGGTGAGCCTTCTATTCCTCAGATCCTATGCTCAACCAAGCTAGATATCAACAAGGTACAAGAATTCAAAGATAATATAGTTGTCATCATGTGCAACCTCGAGAAAATATTTCCTCCTTCTTTTTTTGACTTAATGGAACCTAATTGTTCACCTTCCATATGAGACACGCGTTGCGGGGCATGTGCAATACATGTGGATGTACCCATTTAAGATGTAACTACACTAGAAATTTTTTATTTTTATATATATATTATTTTTCTGTCATTCGCATTTAAATAAATATTCGTATGAATAGATTCCTCTGCGATTCAAAGAAGAAGGTGAAAAATAAAGCACACATCGATTCTTGAATGAACTGTACAAGCAACAACATTCAGAGGACCCTATAATTGATCAACTAGTGGCAACTAAATTCATGGATTGGTTCAAGCATCGTGTAAGTGTCACTTTCTTATAAATTACGACGGTCTGCTCAATTTCTTATAAATTATTTCAGTTGCTATATGAATTGCAAGTGAAACCCAAATTGAATCACAGGGACAACGAATTGTTGAAGTTACATTATTGGGGCCCTAGAGCAAACGTGACGACGTTCCCGTCTTACTTCGTGAATGACTTCAATTTCCACACTGAACGTTAGGCAAGTCAACAATGAATTGTGGTGTTTGTGTCAAAAGTTCATCATATACAGACACGGACTCTGACTTCTATGAAATATTGGAAGAGATAATTCAGTTAGATTACCCACTTATTCCGTACATGCACATTGTATTGTTCAATTATCGTTGGGTCGATTTAATTAGAGGCATGAAGATACACCCTCGTTATCACACGTTGATGTCAATTTCAAAAAGCTTTACCAAAAGAATGAACTATTCATACTGGCGCAACAAGCAGTACACGCCTACTACTCGGAATACCCAAGCATGAAGAGAGACAAAGTTGACTGTAAAGCTATTTGCAAAATCAAGGCTTGGAGAGTAATCGATGATTTGCGATAGATCGAGGTTGCCTATCAAATGGATGAAGTCGTACCTACTCCAGATGTTGGTACAGATAATCAAATGTACAAATTCATGATCCAGCTGATAGATGGTTGGTCGTTGATCTATCCAAGTCACAACATGGAGCAGGTACATCCTGCTCGCCAAATGGTGAATCCGATGATCAAGATGATGAAGATAGCTTTAACGTGGCTGAAATCAAGGAAGAGACTTATTGAGTGTGTAGTGCTTAGTTATCTTTTAAATGTGTAACGAAAATACCTTAGTTTAAATATTGTATTAATTATAAATTTTTTTATAAAATAATATAACTTTGGCACGGTCAATACTTCCCAATTAGAACTTTCCTAAATTAGAAGCAATAGAATAAAATTTAAAAATTAGAACGGTCAATATATATGACGACCGTTCCTATCATAGTTACAAGTTTTTAATTAGGTGCCCAATGAAAATAGGTGGGAAATTTGAACCTAAGAACGGTCCAAATATTTATTGACCGTTCCTATCATAGTTACAAGTTTTTAATTAGGCGCCCAATGAAAAAAATAGGTGAGAAATTTGAAACCAGGAACGGTCCAAATATTTCAATGACCGTTCCAAACGTAGGTCCAAATATTTTTATTTAGCGCCTTCTGAAAAATGGGCGGGAAAATCAAATTTTGAAGAGGTTACTTTATATTCAACCATTCCATTCATCACATTTGAACAAACGGTTCATATAACCATGAACCGTTCCTAAGTTATTATTTTAACTTATCGTTCTGAAGTTAATAGACAACCGTGTCAAATGGTGTTCCTATAATGTGTATTTTACCTAATTGTGACGATATCTTAACATTTGTGAGCCGGATTATCATCAAACTTAAACACATACAAGATTATGAATACGATTTCACATCTAACGGTTTACTTGTCAATCAGATGGCCGGATTGAAGGATGCACCGTTTCTTATGATGAATGAATACTGATCGAATACAATATCTCGATATCCGCACACCCAAAATTTTCAAAACTACATATAATGTATTCTTTTACGTGGTAAATCATATCTAATGGTCTTATTGGAATTTTGACGGTTCTAATTAGGCGATGCAGTACAACAATATAAGATGCTAGTTACATGTGAAATACTAACAAACGTAAATATTTAAATATACTTCATATTGTGAATATGTATCCAAACTTAAAATTTTTTTTATACTTTCAAATTCTTTAAACGGCTCATTGTATACCTTTCTTCGCTCATACACGTGTTCGGAATGTGTTTTTCTTAATTTTTATTTTTATAGGAAAATAAAATATTATTTGCAATAGAAATAGGAATGGTCTATGAACATAATAGGAATGGTTACAACATACAATTCTTTAAACAACGTCGTTTGAGCGGTTAGGAACGATACTGGTAACGATTCCACTATTACATGACCGTTCCTATGAGTTTCAATATCAATACAAGATATTAAAACGACAGTATTTTTTAACTCAGAATGACGTCGTTTGTTGACCATGGGATCGGGGATTTGAACGGTCAAAGCAAAATATGACCTTTCCAAAAATGTAATATAAATTGGTCCCTTAGTTGAATTTTTCTCACTTTTCACCTCCTCTCTATGTCTACTCTCTCTCTCCCCCCCTCCCACCCAAAACGACCAGCTGCTGCCGCCTCCGCCACCACTGTCATCTGAACGCCTCTACCTCCACCATCCGCCTCCACGACCATTGCCCGCCACCACCACTGCTCGGATTCGCCTTTCTACGCTGCCTCCTCCATCCAGGTAGGTGGGCTACACCTTTTTTTTTATTATTTAAATGCAATTTTGAATGTTGTTGGTAATTTTGTGCAATTTTGTTGATAATTTTGTTAAATTAGTGTGTTAAATTTATGTAATTTTGGTTAATTTTTGGGTAATTTGTGTAGATGTAAATGTGAATGTAAATCTAAATGCATTATGTTGGAATGTTGGTAATTTTCTGAATTTTTTGTTGGAATGTTGTTGGTAATTTTCTAAATTTTTTGGAATATTGTTGGTAATTTTCTGAATTATTATTGGAATGTTGTTGTTAATTTTTGAATTTTTACTGTAGTTTTTAAGTATTTTATGCAATTTCAAAATATTTTCTTAAATTTTTTTGTCATTTTCTGCATTTTTCTGAGAAAAAAAATCTGTAAATTATTTTTCTGTTATTTTAAGGAAATTTACTGTTATTTTCAAAATATTTTCTAAAATTTGTCTAATTTTTTTTTAGAATTTTTTGGTAAATTTGAATAAATTTTCAGAATTTAAGATTTAATGAAACTATTTCTGTATTTTTTAACATTTTTTTATGAATTTCTGAAAATTGTTGCAAATTTTCTGAAATTGTTTGTTAATTTTCTGAAATTTCTGTAAATTTTTTTGGAATATATGTGAAATTACATGTAATATATTGTAAGGATATAGAAAATATAGGCACTAATTATTATAATATAATCATATTTTAGGGAAGAATTTTGGAATTTAGTATAAGGATATAGGAAAACTATAAGTATTTAATGTAATTTTAGGGAAGAACTTTATGAAGTATTCATTTTAGGAAATAATTGTCAGATTTAGTATACATTTTAGGAAATGATTGTAAGATTTAGTATGAGGAAATAATTGCAAGATTTAGTATACATTATAGGAAAGAATTCTATGATTTAGTATACATTGTAGGCAAAATTTCAGTAATCTACAATTTATTAGATTAATTTTGGGACTTAGTATACAATTTTGGGATTTGTATACATTTTAGGAAAGAATTTTGGAATTTGGTTTACATCATAGTTGACGCACCGGTTGAAAGATTGTGGATCGTCCCGGGAAATAGCGCGAATGCGGAAGCACAGTATAAAATTAAATAACAAAAATTTAAACATTCTTTACGTGAATTAAAGAACACATTCAAGGGGTGTACCCTTGAAGTTCCCGGGTGTTTGGTGTATCTCATGAATTAAAAAGCATAGAAATAATCATGGAGGCCATAGGATTAAAAAGTAAAGAGAGGGACAAAAATAAATCGGAACCTATCGATTGTCGTTTTCGTCTTCTAACTGGTACTCGCGTTGTTCCCCGATTTGCACCAAATCCCGTATGTGAGATTCTCCAAATTGTAACATGCAATCCACCCACGTATCTTGCACGTCGTGCTAGCGAACGAATAAGTGTTTTGGAGAGGATGGATCAATCACACGTTATTAGGTTAACGGGATTAATCCTCCTACGTTCAATTGTTCCAAGAACAAAAGAACAAGAAACAATATTCTTGAGAGAGAGAGAGAGGGCGGACGAGAGGGAGAGAGGAGAGAGCCGAGTTGTAGTGTGTGTGTGTGTGTGTTGGAGTTTCATCATCTCTCTAATGATGAAGGGCTAAGACTATTTATAGAGGAAGAGTTTAATCCTCTTCAAACTCCAACTCTAGAAGACTAATTTGACTAGGATTTTGACCTAATTAAAGTTCTAGTCAAAGTAGTATTTGACATAGTCAAATTTAATCCTGGCCATCCATCTCTCCTTTTAATCTCAACCATTAATTTAATTTAATGGAATATTTAAAACCTATTTAAATATTCCAAAGGGCAATATAATAAATATAAATATTTATTCTAGGCCCATTAAATTAATTTTCTAATAAATCTAATTTATTAGATTAATCCCTTTTATCTAATAAAAGGAATTAATTCTCTCCAAGAAAATTAAGGACCCGATTAAATCCAATTTAATCATTCCATTTCTCCAAATATTTAATTCTAAATTAAATACTTAATGTGTGTGGATTGTGTGTGACTCTTTAGGTTCACCTTTTAGCTAGACTTGGTCGGATTCCTAGAGAATCCGCCCGTTACCATGGGTGGCCATCTAGCAACGGTCCATGGCACTAGAGACTTGGTGAATATTCGGGGATGAACATTTAGGCTCTAACAGTACACTCGCCCTTCTGTCTTTGGTCTCACCACTTAGGGTCTAGGGCACGGAAGATGCAGGTACCCATTTTGGACCTAAGTGTCGGTCTGTCCTTACCAAATGCCGCAAGGAAAACCTTCCCTTCTATTCAGTTACTGTGGCCACAGATTTTAGGGACAAGACACAGAGCATATGTGAGACTCAACTGTCAATGTCTTTTGACAGGAGACAGATCATTTCTTGGAAACTACTATCACTCTGTACACCAGAGCTGCACTAGACATGGCTTATGACTACTCAAGTGCTTCTTGGCAATCTCTCATCATATCTAAGATACAGACCTGATATACAGGTAAACTCAGCAATTCCACAAGTCAAAGGACTTGACCTGTACCATTTAGAACCGGGAACACACGTTATACCTAGCCGACCCTACTCAAGGTCCTCCGTAAAACGGTTCCCGCGAGTCACCTCAGTTAGCTGCTCCCTAGCAGGCTAACCCACTAACATTGCTTAGACGACCTTCGTCACCCGTCGATGAAATACGATAGCAGATGCTTAGTGCAAGTCTCAAGGGGAATCTCGGTACCCATTTTCGAGATTCCTTGACTTGGAGATTTCTGAACTGATTCGGCGAGACTGATTTCATGGACCTACCTCCAAGCGTAGTCCCAGTCCCTGAAATACGTTTTCAGTCTGTGGGCTTTGTTTGTGTAGTGAACGGATACGTAATGCAGATAAAGTGAACACAAACAAAGTAATGCCAAATGAATTTCACTTCTTTATTCATTAATAATATATCAAATCCTTGAAATTGTCTAGACATAGGTTACATTTCGCCTGCCAAGATTGGCTACATGGTCACCTATTCTAACACCGGTGACGGATTCGGAGGTAGATCCGTCTACTCTTGTACCGGCCGCAGAGGAGGTCGAACCATCTCTCCAGCACCGATGGCAGATCCGGCCCATCCATGGGTTGCACCACCCCTACCTGCACCACCAGTCCCCCACCATCGGCATGCACAGAGGAAGATGGGAAATAATTTAATTTTATTTTAAGCATTCATCAATATTAAATAAAAACTTGACTAACTGTTCATTTTTTGTACAGGAGGCACAGCTCGATCAGCCAGTCAAGCAGATGGAGTTATTCTCCAGATGCTACAAGAAGAAGGCTGACAACGGTTGGAGCGGGCCGAGGCCAGTGGAGGTGGCGGTAAGTACTTAATTATACTTTAATTTTTTTCCATTAATTTTTAGCAATAATAATTATAATTTGCTTTATTTTGCAAGAGACGTTGCAGAAGCTACTAGAGGATCACCAGCCTTAGGTCACGACCGATCCTTGGGATATTGCGACCGAATCAGAGGGCTAGGTAGCAATGACCGAGCAAAATCTGTGGTTGGCAGTGGTTGGGGGCAAGAACAATGGCCGGATATTTGGTCTAGTTTCTGAGGCCCACGGCCTTAGCCAAACCTATACATCGCCATCACCACTGCCACCGCCACCGTCAGACATGGAGGATCGCATGTTTCGACTCGAGACGATGATGGTCGACATGATGGCTATCATGAAGTCTATGCAGACCAACAACTCTGCTGCCAACCCGTCACAGCCTCCGACAGACCCCCGTGCTCCAGACGATGCCGACCTCGACCATGATGAGGGGGATGAGATGTAGATTTAGGATTTTTTTTTTCATATTTCTAATTAAATTGGATAATATTTTATTAATATTTTTTTTGTAATTATGCATATTTTGGTATTTTATAACATCATTTACGTGTTCATTATTGCACAAAATTAAAAAAAATAATTAATAATTTTATTTCATTTTTATAAATAATAATTATTATTATATAAACTAAAAAAAACTTTAATTAATAAATAATTTAACAACGGTCTTTTGCTAAGTCATGGAATGCTAAAATTATCGAGCTCACCATACCAAACATGGATCGGAAAATATGACCACCGTCCTACAACCGCACAAACTGACCATTCCAAATACGGGACTAACCGTTCCTAAATTTAGCCGAAAGTCAATGACTATATTGTTAGAATAGGTGACCAGAAAGCCAATGGATTGGCGGTTTTGGGAACTATTCGTCAATCTTTATTAATACAATATTATCCTGATGAATAGAGTAAGTATTCATCACTGACACTGTGTTTGTTGTGCTTACTACTAACGTTGAATGGTGTTTCAACGTCACAAGAAATGCCCACAGACCAATTGGATAACCCATGTAGTTGGGCTGCGCATTGGATGGCGGCTATGAAACAAACTTCTGAGGGTTGATCTGAAACATTCCAAGTCGACGACGTCGAGACTAGGCATCGAGTGTCCTACTGAGACTTTCACTAAGTATTGCATTCATTGGGTGACTGCCAAGTTTCATCGGCGACAGACGAAGGTCGTCGATGCAATTTTAGTGGGTTAGTTGACAAGATGGTCGACGAATGAAGTGACTCACGGGAATCGTCATATGGAAACCTTGGAGGCTTGGTCGGTGTGACTGGAATTCCAGGTTCCGATAGTAGGGGATTAGTCCTCGGACTTTAAGAATCATGACAGTCACGTGCATATGAAGACTGTATCTTGGATCTGGCGAGAGGTGATCATTCTATAAGATGGTCATTATAAGCCTTATCAGTGCAGTTGGAGTATGTAGCGAGAACGGAGGATTCCAAGATAGGATCTGTCCTCTGTCAGTACATGACGGTGATGTCTCCTATGCACTCTGTGATGGTTTAGACTCTGAAACTCTATGGCCATAGCAATTGATTGAGTAGGAAAGGGTTTCCTACGCCGATCGATAGAATAAACGCATCTCGGGTATGAAGCATAGTTGCCTAGTCAAGGATGGGAACCGACGCCTAATTCCATACGCTAGACTAAGGTCGGGAGACGGTCAACAGTAGGACCGTACCCGTGCGGAATCGGCCCCTAAATGTTCACGCCAACATTCACCTAGTCTCTACTGCCATGGATCGTTGCTAGACGGCCACCCATGGTGACGGGCTCCTATTGGACACGATCCCAAGTCTAGCTAAGGGTGAACCTAAAGGGTCACACACAATTCACTAAGGAGGTGAAGGAATTAACTTAGAGTCAATTTCAGAAGATGATAAGTAATTGAATTACTTAAGGGATTGTCCATTGGATGGACGAGCCGATATTGTATCAGGCCCTCGTTTAATCGGTAAATAGAATTTATCAATTAATATGGAAAGTTGAGATATTGGATCTTTTAATTGGATTAAAAGATAAACGGGAATTATTTAAAGGGACATTAAATTAAATTGGATTTAATTTTTGGGTTCGTCATAATTGGATTATGGTAGAACTCCGGTCCGTTAAATTTTGACCGAGAGGTGTGTTTAATTCCATTTATGGAATAGGAAGAAGTTGGACTTCTTCCCTAAATAAGCATGGCCGAAAATTGCCAGCTTGGAGGGAGCAAAAATGAGCCATGTTGGATGCTAGGTGTTAGTTGACTTGTCTCTTTTGGTAAGAGACAAATCAACGCCAATCAAGCCCTTCCCTTTTGGTATGATTTGATCATACCTTAAAAGTTGGTAGGCTTGATTGAAGAATTGATGGTGATTGATTGGGATGTATGTAGACATCCTTGGATGAATCTAGACACATTCCAATAATCACATTAATTATGTATATATAATGATATACTAACGCCTATTGATGATGAATTTCATTATTCATCTTTTTCTAGGAAAAAGATGAAAAACTCTCCATACACTCTCTCGCTCTCTCTACTTCCCTAATCCTCTTTGTTGCTTTATTGATCTAGGATCAAATGAAAAACAAACTAAGATCAAGAAGAAACACTAATTTGATTGTGTTAATCCCTTTTTTGATTTCATCCTCTAGATTCGTTTTTCTCTAGGAAGAAAACGAGATCTCTCCTAGTGTGGTGTGGACTACGTTAGAGGGTCTCTACGTTGGGACCAAGCGTGGATGAACGTCGGGAGGAATCAATGCGTGTAACCGATCAAAAATACAAAATCGAGAAAGGTATTTCCGATTTCATTTATGCTCTCGTTTTCTTCTTATTCTATAGCCACGAACGCTTATTTATATTATATATATATTTTTTGCGTTTATAACACCGATAGCCCGGGAACGTTCAAGGACACACCCTTGAACGCGATTTAAATTTTTTTATTACGTACGTTTATCTCCTCCACCGCGCTTTCGCCGCGTTCCCGGGCCGATCCGCTTTCCTTAAAGTGGTATCAGAGCCCGGATCGGTGTATGTGGCGATAGATTACATGTTTTATGTGTTGAAGCATGTTCAACGTATTTAGATCAGCTTTAAAAGCATGTGATTATTGCTTTTAATTTTCATATATATTTGTTGAAATTTGCATGTTTAATTATGTTGATTAATCTTGGATATTTGAGTGATTTTAAGAAAATTGGATTTTCTGAAATCTGGGTATTTATTTCAGTTTTTTATGTGCAGAATTAAAAAAAATAAAAATTACAGCAGCAGCAGCCGTTGTCGGTCGGCAGCAGGCCGCGCGCCTGCGCGCGCGGCCGAATGGCTGGGCCGTTTTTCGCTGTTTTTTTCAGAAAATTTGATTTTCTGGTATTTTGGTGTATCTCATGAATTAAAAAGCATAGAAATAATCATGGAGGCCATAGGATTAAAAAGTAAAGAGAGGGACAAAAAATAAATCGGAACCTATCGATTGTCGTTTTCGTCTTCTAACTGGTACTCGCGTTGTTCCCCGATTTGCACCAAATCCCGTATGTGAGATTCTCCAAATTGTAACATGCAATCCACCCACGTATCTTGCACGTCGTGCTAGCGAACGAATAAGTGTTTTGGAGAGGATGGATCAATCACACGTTATTAGGTTAACGGGATTAATCCTCCTACGTTCAATTGTTCCAAGAACAAAAAGAACAAGAAACAATATTCTTGAGAGAGAGAGAGAGGGCGGACGAGAGGGAGAGAGGAGAGAGCCGAGTTGTAGTGTGTGTGTGTGTGTGTTGGAGTTTCATCATCTCTCTAATGATGAAGGGCTAAGACTATTTATAGAGGAAGAGTTTAATCCTCTTCAAACTCCAACTCTAGAAGACTAATTTGACTAGGATTTTGACCTAATTAAAGTTCTAGTCAAAAGTAGTATTTGACATAGTCAAATTTAATCCTGGCCATCCATCTCTCCTTTTAATCTCAACCATTAATTTAATTTAATGGAATATTTAAAACCTATTTAAATATTCCAAAGGGCAATATAATAAATATAAATATTTATTCTAGGCCCATTAAATTAATTTTCTAATAAATCTAATTTATTAGATTAATCCCTTTTATCTAATAAAAGGAATTAATTCTCTCCAAGAAAATTAAGGACCCGATTAAATCCAATTTAATTATTCCATTTCTCCAAATATTTAATTCTAAATTAAATACTTAATGTGTGTGGATTGTGTGTGACTCTTTAGGTTCACCTTTTAGCTAGACTTGGTCGGATTCCTAGAGAATCCGCCCGTTACCATGGGTGGCCATCTAGCAACGGTCCATGGCACTAGAGACTTGGTGAATATTCGGGATGAACATTTAGGCTCTAACAGTACACTCGCCCTTCTGTCTTTGGTCTCACCACTTAGGTCTAGGGCACGGAAGATGCAGGTACCCATTTTGGACCTAAGTGTCGGTCTGTCCTTACCAAATGCCGCAAGGAAAACCTTCCCTTCTATTCAGTTACTGTGGCCACAGATTTTAGGGACAAGACACAGAGCATATGTGAGACTCAACTGTCAATGTCTTTTGACAGGAGACAGATCATTTCTTGGAAACTACTATCACTTTGTACACCAGAGCTGCACTAGACATGGCTTATGACTACTCAAGTGCTTCTTGGCAATCTCTCATCATATCTAAGATACAGACCTGATATACAGGTAAACTCAGCAATTCCACAAGTCAAAGGACTTGACCTGTACCATTAGAACCGGGAACACACGTTATACCTAGCCGACCCTACTCAAGGTCCTCCGTAAAACGGTTCCCGCGAGTCACCTCAGTTAGCTGCTCCCTAGCAGGCTAACCCACTAACATTGCTTAGACGACCTTCGTCACCCGTCGATGAAATACGATAGCAGATGCTTAGTGCAAGTCTCAAGGGGAATCTCGGTACCCACTTGATGTAAATGTAATATTATTATGTGATGAATAAGATGAGTATTCGTCACCAATGGTACCTTCTTTGTTGCGCTCATCTTACATTTTTTAAAACGGTGTTTAACTTATATCGCAACAAAGCCACAGACCATGGATAACAATTCGTGCAGTTGGGCCACGCATTGGATGGTGGTCATGAAACCAACTGATTAAGAGTTGGGTCTGAAACGTTCCAAGTCGAGGACCTCGAGACAGGGCATCGAGAGTCCTATTGAGACTTGTGTCAAGAGTCGTGTTCATTGGATGAGTGTCGTGTTTCATCGGCGACAGGCGTGGGACGCCTACACAATCTTGATGGGTTGGTCGACTGGGGTCGAGCCGACTGGCCTGACTCGCGGGGATCATCATATGGAAAGCCTTGGAGGTTTGGTCGGTGTGATTGGTTTTCCCCGGTTCCGATAGTACGGGAGTAATCCTCAGACTTGAGGGATCATGGCAGTCGCGTGCACAGGACGGTTGTATCTTGGATCTGGCGAGAGGTAATCATTCTGTAAGATGATTATCATAAGCCTTGTCCAGTGCAGTGGGAATGTGTAGCAAGGACGGTGGATTCCAAGAAGAGGATCCATCCCCTGTCAGTATGTGACAGAGGTATCTCCTATGCACTCGGAGACACATTCATGCTGTTTGAAGCTGTGGCCATAGTGGTTGGTCGAACAGGGAATGGTTTCCTGTGTCGACGCAATGAAGCATACGTGGTCTCGAGTATTAAGCACAGATGCCTAGTCAAGGATGGGAACCGACGCCCAATCCCATACCCTAGACTAAGGCCGGGAGACGGTAGACGGAAGGATCGTACCCGTACGGAATCGGCACCTAAATGTTCACGCCAATTCACCTAGTCTCTAGTGCCATGGACCGTTGCTAGACGGCCACCCTGAAGGACAAGCGGATCCGCCCGGGAGCGCGAGCGGAAGCGAGAAAAGCGTGTAAAGTGCGTAAATTTAAATCAAATTCAAAATACGCGAATCCCAAGGGGTGTACCCTTGGGGTGCTCAACCGGGCGTTCAATGTAGGATGTTTAAATATTAAAACATATATTTAAACACGTAGGGCATAGATATACAAATGAAATCAATCAAAGCGTAATAAACCGTTACCTTTGATTGTTTAGCGTATGCTCCCGGCTACTAGCGTTGTTCCTTTTCCGGAATTCTCACGAAATCCAAACGTATGGATTCTCCAAAGGTGATCCACACCACACCGGAAGAAACACACGTTCTTCTTGCTAGAAAAGAACGGGTTTAGGAAAGAATCGGTTTAAGAGAAGAACACTATGAATTAGTGTTCTCTTAAACTTACTTTTTTCTTCTTCTTGATTCAAAATCAAGTGAAGAACACAAGTGTAAGAGAGGGGAGGGAGCACGAAAATTGAGAGAGAGGAGAGGATTTTTGTCTTCTCATTTTCCTAGAAAAATATGAATAATGAATCACTTATGCTAGGTGTTGTATATTCTAATATATATACATAATTAATGTGATTATTGGAATGTGTCTAGGTTCATCCAAGGATGTCTAGATTCATTCCAATCAATCACCATCAATTCTTCAATCAAGCCTACCAAAATTTATGGTATGATCAAATCATACCAAAAGGGAAGAGCTTGATTGGAGTTGATTTGTCTCTTTCCAAAAGAAATAAGTCAACATACCACCTAGCATGAAACATGGCTGATTTTGCTTCCTCCAAGGGAGCGTGTCGGCCATGTTTAATTAAGGAAGGAAGTCCAACTTCTTCCCATTCCAAATTAGGAATTATTTCTCCTCTCGGGTATAATTTAACGGACGGTTTTATCGTAATCCAATTACGACGAACCCAATATTAATCCAATTTAATGTCCACTTAAATTATTCCCGTTGATCTTTTAATCCAATTAAAAGATCCAACGTCTCAACATCTCAACTTTCCATATTTAATCGAAAATCCAATTTACCGATTAAATGAAGCCCGATACAATATCGGCCCGTCCATCCAATGGACTTTCCCTTAAGTAATCCAATTACTTATTTTTATCCTTCGAGATTGACTCCAAGTCGATCTCTCAACCTCCTCGGTGATTTGTGTGTGACCCTTTAGGTTCACCCTCAGCTAGACTTGGGCCCGTGTCCACAAGGGCCCGTGACCATGGGTGGCCGTCTAGCAACGGTCCATGGCACTAGAGACTAGGTGAATTGGCGTGAACATTTAGGCGCCGATTCCGTACGGGTACGATCCTTCCGTCTACCGTCTCCTGGCCTTAGTCTAGGGTAAGGAATTGGGCGTCGGTTTCCCATCCTTGACTAGGCATCTATGCTTAATATTCGAGACCCACGTATGCTTCATTGCGTCGACACAGGAAAACCATTCCCTGTTCGACCAACTACTGTGGCCACAGCTTCAAACAGCATGAACGTGTCTCCGAGTGCATAGGAGATACCTCTGTCACATACTGACAGGGACGGATCCTCTTCTCTGAATCCACCGTCCTCGCTACACATTCTGACTGCACTGGACAAGGCTTATGATAATCATGTTACAGAATGATTACCTCTTGCCAGATCCAAGATACAGCCGTCCTGTGCACGCGGACTGCTATGATCCCTCAAGTCTGAGGATTACTCCCGTACTATCGGAACCGGGGAAAACCAATCATACCGACCAAGCCTCCAAAGCTTCCATATGATGATCCCCGCGAGTCAGTCCAGTCGGCTCAGCCCCAATCGACCAACCCATCAAGACCGTGTAGGCATCCCACGCCTGTCGCCGATGAAACACGGCACTCATCCAATGAACACGACTCTTGACGCAAGTCTCAATAGGACTCTCGATGCCCTGTCTCGAGGTCCTCGACTTGGAACGCTTCAGACCCAACTCTTAATCAGTTGGTTTCATGACCACCATCCAATGCGTGGCCCAACTGCACGAGTTGTTATCCATGGTCTGTGGGCTTTGTTGCGATATAAGTTAAAATACCATTTTAACAAATGTAAGATGAGCGCAACAAAGAAGGTACCATTGGTGACGAATACTCATCTTATTCATCACATAATAATATTACATTCACATCAAGTTGTCGGATAGGTTACAAATTGCCAAACCTATTGGCTTTCTGGTCACCTATTCCAACAATCTCACACTTAACCTAAAGCTAATCACCTATTGACGTCGAACCTCTTATTCAGATGGTGAGTATGGGCAACTTGCGACATGGGCTTAGCAAGTGGATCTGCTATGTTTTCTGTGGAGCTCTCGGTCCAACCGAACGTCACTCCTGCTATCCATCTCTCTAAGAGATGGTAGCGTCTAACAATATGCTTGGATCGTGATGAGATCTCGGTTCCTTTGCTAGCGCTATCGCCCCGTTGTTATCATAAAAGATAATTACAGGCTTAGCAATGCTAGGTACTACTTCCAACCCTTGGATGTAGCTCATCAACCAAACCACTCCTTAGCAGCTTCCAAAGCCGCTATGTATTCAAAACTCTATGGTGGAGTCCGCCGTGGTAGCCTACTTGGAACTCTTCCAAGTAACCACGCCATTTAGTCTAAATACAAAACCATACTGAGACTTGGCATCATCGTCATTCGACTGGAAGCTAGCGTCGCTATAGCCTTCCAGTATCAACCCTCCACCGCCGTAGATCAAGAACATGTCCTTAGTCCTTTTTAGGTACTTTAGGATAGTCTTGACTGCACTCCAGTGATATCGGCTAGTTACGCTCAAAGCGAAAGCCACATCAGGTCTAGTGCACTGAACAACATACTGTATGCTGCTTACGGCTGAAGCATAGGGGATGTCCAACACCCTTTTTAGCTCCTCATCAGTCTTAGGAGACTGCTTCTTGGATAACTTAATTCCATGCCTCATAGGAAGGAATCCTCGTTTTGAGTTCTCCATCTTGAATCTCTTCAAGACTTTCTCAATGTACGAGGACTGGGCCATTCCTAACATCCTTCTAGATCTATCCCTGTAGATCTTGATGCCAAGGATGTAGGATGCCTCGCCCATATCCTTCATGGAGAATTGTGTTGACAACCAATCTTTAGTGGTACCTAACATCTTAGCATCATTCCCAATGAGCAAGATGTCATCCACGTAAAGCACCAGAAACGCAACTGAGCTCCCACTGATCTTCTTGTATACACAAGGATCGGACTCGTTTTCGATGAAATCATATCCCCGTATGACTTCATCAAAACATATGTTCCAGCTTCGGGTTTAACCCTTTTTGGTGGATCTGCTAGGGTCCAAACCTTGTTTGTACCCATCGAGTCCATCTCGGATTTCATGGCCTCAAGCCACTTGTCCGAATCGATGTCCGACATCGCTTCTCCGTACGTCTTTGGATCATTATCCAATTGACCGGTCAGGCCCAGAAATCCATACCTATCAGGTGCATGGGATACTCTGGCCGACCTATGGAGGACTGGAACAATATCAGTGGGAACCACTGGCTCAGATGTCACTGCCGCCTCATGGGGTGCCTCACTTGATTCCTCAAGGAACACCTCATCGCGTCGACTATCCGATGGAAACCCTTTTTCAAAGAACACTGCATTTCGCGAGACAAAAACCTTTTGCTCGGAGGGATCATAGAAATAATACCCCGCAGTTTCTTTTGGATAGCCGATGAACCTGCATAAATTAGACCTCGAGTCCAGTTTATCTCCCACTAATCTCTTGACATATGTGGGGCAACCCCACACTTTCAAGTATTTGTAAGAGGCAGGCTTGCCATGCCATATCTCATATGGCGTCTGGGATACCTTTTTAGATGGCGCCAAGTTCAAAACTTTGGCCGCCGTCTTAAGAGCGTATCCCCAGAAGGAAAGGGGTAGTTCGGTAAAACTCATCATGGATCGAACCATGTCCAACAAGGTCCGATTCCTCCTTTCAGACACACCATTAAGCTGCGGTGTTCCAGGAGGGGTCCACTGAGAGAGAATCCCATTCTCTTTTAGATAATCAGTAAAATCACCACTCAAATACTCTCCACCTCGGTCCGACCGAAGGGCTTTGATCTTTCGACCGGTTTGGTTCTCTACTTCAAGTCTGTATTCCTTAAACCCTCCAAAGGCTTCAGACTTGTACCTCATCAGGTAAACATAACCATACCGTGAGTGATCATCGGTAAAGGTTATGAAGTACGAGTACCCACCTCTGGCCTGAGTATTTAGTGGACCACAAACATCTGTATGGATCAAATCCAACAGACCACTGGCTAGCGTACTTTGTCCAAGAAAGGGTTTCTTGGTCATCTTTCCCTTTAGACAGGATTCGCAGGTCGGTAGGTTGTCCAAATCGTCTATTTCTAGACTCTTTGAGTCCACCAACCTTCTTATCCTATCTTTAGAGATATGACCCAACCTCGTATGCCATACGGAGCAACAGGGACGCCCGGAGCGTGAGCAGGGGCCACAACCGTCTTCCCTTTGCCCTTCTTCCTCTTCCAGCGTCCGGCCCTCTTGCCATTCGCCTTGGAGGTCGAAGCCTCTCCTATCAATACCGTTGGCGCCGACTTGTGGGTCGTTGCCTCGTATTGGACCAGCATGTTGATCAACTCATGAATAGACTTCTCAAGTCTGTTCATGTTGTAGTTTACAACAAACGGTTCATAGGATGGAGGAAGCGACTGGAGGATCACGTCAATGTACGTGTCATTGTTAAGCCCAGCTTTAAGGTCCTCGAGTTTCTCCACTAGGGAGAGCATCTTGACCCCATGACTCTGTACAAACGCTCCTTCAGCGAGCTTGGTGCCAAAGAATACTTTTGTGGCGGCATATCTAATATGCCTATCCGGAACCGCATAAACCTCGTTCATGCGGAGCATTATGGCGGAGACGTTGTCCAGCCTCTCATACTGCTTCTGGATGTCGTTAGACATCAAAGCTAGTATGATACTGCGTACTTTCCGGTTGTCCTCATGCCATTTCTCGAACGTCAAACATTCTTCAGGCATGGACCCCTCCGGTAAGTTGCTCGGTGGCGGCTCGTCCAAGACGTAGCCTTGGTTCTCGAAACCGAGGACAATCCTCAGGTTTCTCAGCCAGTCCGAGTAGTTCGTTCCGTTGAATTTGTTAGTCTCAAGAATCATGGTTAACGGGTTCTTAGACATATCTACATTAATGAAAATGTAAAGCAGAAATTAGCAGATGATGGTAATATTATTGTTCAAGTTGAAGACTTGGTCTTTTAGTCTTTAACCCTCCCACTATTTATACGAAAGTCCACCACTCTCAAGCGGAGTTTCGGGAAACCATTTCCTAGTGGGCTTGGGATCCACAAGCGTAATCTCCATGCCCCGCTTTTACGATTCACATGAAGAAGATCTTGTGGGAGATATCCAATATCATTCTCATCCAATGAGATTCCCAAGATATTTTGCCTCACCTATTCACATGGTCCCGAGGACTCCAAGCGAACCATGTTACTCAGTGTTGGGCCCGACCCATCAACCAAATCATGCCTCAAACTGTCGCCCCCCACGACTCGTGAGACAGGGAAACAGCGAGCGCAGTCTTTTTGTTCACAACAATAGTGCAGCTTTCCCCTATTCCAAGTGTGCCACGACTCGTGAGACCACACTTGGGTAGTGGTAGCTTCCTCACCACATTACTGTGGATGGAAGGCTCGGACAGACCAAAATACCATTTTGATCCAAGTCCGTTCTGGGCCTAATATTTAATTTGGTCCAACCAAATGAGAGTTTGTGTGTGACCGAGACCTCATCACATTATTGTGTTTTAGCATGCATAAATATCCAATATTTAAAGCGATAAATAAATACGCCGCATGCAGAAAACATAGCATACCCCTGTTAGGATGATCACAATCCCAACCTATGCGACCCACTGAGCCCGCCGTGACTCTATGGTCTGTCTAGGGTGGTCCTAAATTATTACAATAGTAATATCCCCATTGTCATTCCAATGGGCCTTGCAGTGCTCTTGTTTCACGCCTTGATGCTCCTCCTTGGGGTCTCCGACTCCAATTGCTTGTTAAAATTGAAACCTCACCAATCCTATCTACTCTCATTACAACTGAAAGTATACATCGGTAATAAAGAAAACAAGCCTTAACATCATGAGGCAGAAAATACGGGAGATGATAGTCCCAAAAACAAGAGGCACGCAGGCCCCACCCAACAGAAAATAAATAAACATTCATTCATCCATACACAAGGTCTAGGGCTTTGTGATCATCCATGTTGATTCCATCAACTCACATAACATAATTATTCCAAATAATCATGCATAAATAACCAATGGATATTCCAAATACCCAAGTGATGTCCAACATCACAAAAGCATAAATATACAAATAATATGCAAAATTCAAATTTTAAATTTAATGGACATTTTAAACAATGCATCCAATGCATGTATTAATCTCAAACTAAATAAGCAAATTTAATTCAAGGAATAATCCAATTATCCCAAAATCAAAAATGCAAAATTAACATATTTTCAGAATATTGTGCAGAAAATATAGAAAATCGAATTTTTCCGGAAGAAGTCGAAAAACGGCACAAAACGGCCCAGCCGTTGTGTTGGCCGGCCGCCCGCGCGCTGGCCCTCGGCCAGCAGCGGCCGGCTGCGCACAGCGCGCGCGCGCATGGCGCGCGGCCCACTGCCGGCCCGACCAATTTTTTTGTGTTTTTCAAAACTGTTTCAGCACAATAACAATAATATTATTCTGAAAATAAGCATTCAATTTTAGATCCAATCTAACAAAATTAAGCATGCCAAAAGTCCATTAAATCCAAACAATTGAATCATCATATTATTCATATATTTATGTAATCTAACATGCCAATAAAACCATTTAAAAGCAAGTAGATCATGCCAAACACATAGATCTATGCCCCTTACATCGAACCGGGCTCTGATACCACTTGAAGGACAAGCGGATCCGCCCGGGAGCTCGAGCGGAAGCGAGAAAAGCGTGTAAAGTGCGTAAATTTAAATCAAATTCAAAATACGCGAATCCCAAGGGGTGTACCCTTGGGTGCTCAACCGGGCGTTCAATGTAGGATGTTTAAATATTAAAACATATATTTAAACACATAGGGCATAGATATACAAATGAAATCAATCAAAGCGTAATAAACCGTTACCTTTGATTTTTATTGTATGCTCCCGGCTACTAGCGTTGTTCCTTCTCCGCAATGCTCACGAAATCCAAACGTATGGATTCTCCAAAGGTGATCGACACCACACCGGAAGAAACACACGTTCTTCTTGCTAGAAAAGAGCGGGTTTAGGAAGGAATCGGTTTAAGAGAAGAACACTATGAATTAGTGTTCTCTTAAACTTACTTTGTTCTTCTTCTTGATTCAAAATCAAGTGAAGAACACAAGTGTAAGAGAGGGAGGGAGCACGAAAACTGAGAGAGAGGAGAGGATTTTTGTCTTCTCTTTTTCCTAGAAAAAGATGAATAATGAATCACTTATGCTAGGTGTTGTATATTCTAATATATATACATAATTAATGTGATTATTGGAATGTGTCTAGGTTCATCAAAGGATGTCTAGATTCATTCCAATCAATCACCATCAATTCTTCAATCAAGCGTACCAAAATTTATAGTATGATCAAATCATACCAAAGGGAAGAGCTTGATTGGAGTTGATTTGTCTCTTTCCAAAAGAGATAAGTCAACATACCACCTAGCAAGAAACATGGCTGATTTTGCTTCCTCCAAGGGAGCGTGTCGGCCATGTTTAATTAAGGAAGGAAGTCCAACTTCTTCCCATTCCAAATTAGGAATTATTTCTCCTCTCGGGTATAATTTAACGGACCGGGTTTTATCGTAATCCAATTACGACGAACCCAATATTAAATCCAATTTAATGTCCACTTAAATTATTCCCGTTGATCTTTTAATCCAATTAAAAGATCCAACGTCTCAACATCTCAATTTTCCATATTTAATCGAAAATCCAATTTACCGATTAAATGAAAGCCCGATACAATATCGGCCCGTTCATCCAATGGACTTTCCCTTAAGTAATCCAATTACTTATTTTTATCCTTCGAGATTGACTCCAAGTCGATTTCTCAACCTCCTCGGTGATTTGTGTGTGACCCTTTAGGTTCACCCTCAGCTAGACTTGGGCCCGTGTCCCACAATGGCCCGTTACCATGGGTGGCCGTCTAGATATCGTCCATGGCACTAGAGACTAGGTGAATTGGCGTGAACATTTAGGCGCCGATTCCGTACCGTTACGATCCTTCCGTCTACCGTCTCCCGGCCTTAGTCTAGGGTATGGAATTGGGCGTCGGTTCCCATCCTTGACTAGGCATCTATGCTTAATACTCGAGACCACGTATGCTTCATTGCGTCGACACAGGAAACCATTCCCTGTTCGACCAACCACTGTGGCCACAGTTTCAAACAGCATGAACGTGTCTCCGAGTGCATAGGAGATACCTCTGTCACATACTGATAGGGGACGGATCCTCTTCTTGAAATCCACCGTCCTCGCTACACATTCTGACTGCACTGGACAAGGCTTATGATAATCATCTTACAGAATGATTACCTCTTGCCAGATCCAAGATACAGCCGTCCTGTGCACGCGACTGCCATGATCCCTCAAGTCTGAGGATTACTCCCGTACTATCGGAACCGGGGAAAACCAATCATACCGACCAAGCCTCCAAGGCTTCCATATGATGATCCCCGCGAGTCAGTCCAGTCGGCTCGACCCCAGTCGACCAACCCATCAAGACCGTGTAGGCGTCCTACGCCTGTCGCCGATGAAACACGGCACTCATCCAATGAACACGACTCTTGACGCAAGTCTCAATAGGACTCTCGATGCCCTGTCTCGAGGTCCTCGACTTGGAACGTTTCAGACCCAACTCTTAATCAGTTGGTTTCAGGACCACCATCCAATGCGTGGCCCAACTGCACGAGTTGTTATCCATGGTCTGTGGGCTTTGTTGCGATATAAGTTAAATACCATTTTAACAAATATAAGATGAGCGCAACAAAGAAGGTACCATTGGTGACGAATACTCATCTTATTCATCACATAATAATATTACATTCACATCAAGTTGTCGGATAGGTTACAAATTGCCAAACCTATTGGCTTTCTGGTCACCTATTCCAACACACCCATGGTAACGGGCCCTTGTGGGACACGGGCCCAAGTCTAGCTGAGGGTGAACCTAAAGGGTCACACACAAATCACCGAGGAGGTTGAGAGATTGACTTGCAGTCAATCTCGAAGGATAAAACAAGTAATTGGATTACTTAAGGGAAAGTCCATTGGATGGACGGGCCGATATTGTATCGGGCTTTCGTTTAATCGGTAAATTGGATTTTCGATTAAATATGGAAAGTTGAGACATTGAGACGTTGGATCTTTTAATTGGATTAAAAGATCAACGGGAATAATTTAAATGGACATTAAATTGGATTTAATGTTGGATTCGTCGTAATTGGATTACGATAAAACCCGGTCCGTTAAATTATACCCGAGAGGAGAAATAATTCCGATTTTGGAATAAGAAGAAGTTGGACTTCTTCCCTTAATTAAACATGGCCGACATGCTCCCTTGGAGGAAGCAAAATCAGCCATGTTTCATGCTAGGTAGTATGTTGACTTATCTCTTTTGGAAAGAGACAAATCAACTCCAATCAAGCTCTTCCCTTTTGGTATGATTTGATCACACCATAAATTTTGGTAGGCTTGATTGAAAAATTGATGGTGATTGATTGGAATGAATCTAGACATCCTTGGATGAACCTAGACACATTCCAATAATCATATTAATTATGTATATATATGAGAATATACAACACCAAGCACAAGTGATTCATTATTCATCCTTTTCTAGGAAAAAGAGAAGACAAAAATCCCCTCCTCTCTCTCAATTTTCGTGCTCTCTCCCTCTCTTACACTTGTGTTCTTCACTTGATTTTGAATCAAGAAGAAGAACAAAGTAAGTTTAAGAGAACACTAATTCATAGTGTTCTTCTCTTAAACCGATTCCTTCCTAAACCCGTTCTTTTCTAGCAAGAAGAACGTGTGTTTCTTCTTGTGTGGTGTGGATCACCTTTGGAGAATCTATACGTTTGGATTTCGTGAGCATTCCGGAGAAGGAACAACGCTAGTAGCCGGGAGCATACGCTAAACAATCAAAGGTAACGGTTTATTACGCTTTGATTGATTTCATTTATATATCTATGCCCTATGTGTTTAAATATATGTTTTAATATTTAAACATCCTACATCGAACGCCCGGTTGAGCACCCAAGATTTAAATTTGTGCACAATTTCTCGCTTTCTCGCTTCCGCTCGCGCTCCCGGGCGGATCCGCTTGTCCTTGAAGTGGTATCAGAGCCCGGTTCGATTTAAGGGGCATAGATCTATGTGTTTGGCATGATCTACTTGCTTTTAAATGGCTTTATTGGCATGTTAGATTACATAAACATATGAATAATATGATGATTCAATTGTTTGGATTTAATGGACTTTTGGCATGCTTAATTTTCTTAGGTTGGATCTAAAATTGCATGCTTATTTTCAGAATAATATTATTGTTATTGTGCTGAAACAGTTCTGAAAAACAAAAAAAAAAAAAAATATTGATCCGGCCGGCAGTGGCCGCGCGCGCTGTGCGCAGCCGACCGCTGCTGGCCGAGGCCTGTGCGCGCGGCCGGCCAGCCAGCACAACGGCTGGGACATTTTGTGCCGTTTTTTGACTTTTTCCGGAAAATTTGATTTTCTATATTGTCTGCACAATATTCTGAAAATATATTATTTGTGCATTTTTTATTTTGGAATAATTGGATTATTCCTTGAATTAAATTTGCTTAATTAATTTGGGATTAATACATGCATTGGATGCATTGTTTAAAATGTCCATTAAATTTGAAATTTGAATTTTGCATATTATTTGTATGTTTATACTTTTGTGATGTTGGACATCACTTGGGTATTTGGAATATCCATTGGCATTTATGCATGATTATTTGGAATAATTATGTTCTGTGTGTTGATGGAATCAACATGGGATGATCACAAGAGCCCTAGACCTTATATATGGATTTTAATGTATGATCATTTATTTTCTGTTGGGTGGGGCCTGCGTGCCTCTTGTTTTTGGCACTATCATCTCCCGTATTTTCAGCCTCATGATGTTAAGGCTTGTTTTCTTTATTACCAATGTATTACTTTCAGTTGTAATGAGAGTAGATAGGATTGGTGAGGTTTTAATTTTAACAAGCAATTGGAGTCGGAGACCCCAAGGAGGAGCATCAAGGCGTGAAACAAGAAGCACTTCAAGGCCTATTGGAATGACAATGGGTTTATTATTATTGTATTAATTTAGGACCACCCTAGACAGACCATAGACTCACTGCGGGCTCAGTGGGTCGCATAGGTTGGGCTTGTGATCATCCTAACAGGGGTATGCTATGTTTTATGCATGCGGCGTTTTTTTATTTATCGCTTTAAATATTGGATATTTATGTATGCTAAAACACCATAATGTGATGAGGTCTCGGTCACACTTAAACTCTCATTTGGTTGGACCAAATTAAATATTAGGCCCAGAACGGACTTGGATCAAAATGGTATTTTGGTCTGTCCGAGCCTTCCATCCACAGTAATGTGGTGGGAAGCTACCACTACCTAAGTGTGGTCTCACGAGTCGTGGCACACTTGGAATAGGGGAAAACTGCACTATTGTTGTGAACAAAAAGACTGTGCTCGCTGTTTCCCTGTCTCACGAGTCGTGGGGGGCGACAGTTTGAGGTATGATTTGGTTGATGGGTCGGGCCTAACACTGAGTAACATGGTTCGCTTGGAGTCCTCGGAACCATGCGAATAGGTGAGGCAAAATATCTTGAGAATCTCATTGGATGAGAATGATATTGGATATCTCCCACGAGGTCTTCGTCATGTGAATCGTAAAAGCGGGGAATGGAGATTACGCTTGTGGATCCCAAGCCCACTAGGAAATGGTTTCCCGAAACTCCGCTTGAGAGTGGCACTTTCGTATAAATAGTGGGAGGGTTAAAGACTAAAAGACCAAGTCTTCAACTTGAACAATAATATTACCATCATCTGCTAATTTCTGCTTTACATTTTTTAATAATGTAGATATGTCTAAGAACCCATTAACCATAATTCTCGAGACTAACAAATTCAACGGAACGAACTACTCGGACTGGCTGAGAAACCTGAGGATTGTCCTCGATTTCGAGAACCAAGGCTATGTTAGAATAGGTGACCATGTAAGCCAATTTTGGCAGGAATATGTAACCTATGTCTAGACAATTCTTTGGTATTTGATAGGAACATTTATGAATAAAGAAGTGAAAATTCATATGGCAATACTTTGTTTATGTTCACTTATCTGCATTTACATTTCTGTTCACTACGCAAACAAAGCCCACGGACTGAGTAACGATTTCGGGGACTGGGACTACGCTTGGAGGTAGGTCCATGAAGTCAGTCTCACCGAATCAGTCCGGAAATCTCCAAGTCAAGGAATCCCGAAAATAGGTACCGGGATTCCCTTTGAGACTTGCACTAAGCATCTGCTGTCGTATTTCATCGACGGGTGACGAAGGTCGTCTAAGCAGTGTTAGTGGGTCAGCATGCTAGGAAGCAGCTGACTGAGGTGACTCGCGGGAACCGTCTTACGGAGGACCTTGAGTATGGTCAGCAAGGTATGACGTGTATTCCCGGTTCCAACAGTACAGGCCAAGTCCTTTGACTTGAGGAACTGCTGAGTTTACCTATGCATCAGGTCTGTATCTTAGATATGGTGAGAGATTGCCAAAATACGCTTGAGTAGTCATAAGCCATGTCTAGTGCAGCTCGGGTGCACAAAGTGACAGTAGTTGCCAAGAAAGGATCTGTCTCCTGTCAGAAGGTACTGACAGTTGAGTCTCATGTATGCTCTGTGTCTTGTCCCTGAAATCTGTGGCCACAATGACTGAACAGAAGGGAAAGGTTTCCCTTGCGGCGTTCAGTAAGGACAGACCGACACTTAGGTCCAAAATGGGTACCTGCTTTTTCCGTGCCCTAGACTCTAAGTGATGAGACCGAAGACAGAAGGACAAGTGTACTGTTAGAGCCTAAATGTTCATCCCCGAATATTTCACCTAGTCTCTAGTGCCATGGACCGTTGCTAGATGGCCACCCATGGTAACGGGCGGATTCTAGGAACCCGACCAAGTCTAGCTGAATGGTGAACCTAAAGAGTCACACACTATTCACACACACTTAGTATTTAATTTGGAATTAAATATTGGAGTAAAGGAATGATTAAATTAGATTTAATCGGGTCCTATATTTTCTTGGAGAAATTAATTTCTTCTATTTGATAAAGGGAATTAAATTAATAAATAGGATTTATTAAAAGGGTTGATTTAATGGGCTTAGAATAAATAATAATATTTATTATATTTATTCTTTTAGCCTTTTGGAATATTTAATGGGATTTAAATATTCCATTAAATTAAATCAACGGTTGAGATGGAAAAGGGAGATGGAAGGCTAGGATTCGTTTGACTAGGTCAAACACTAGTTTGACTAGGACTTTGACTAGGTCAAAATCCTAGTCAAATTAGATTACTTAGAGTTTGAGTTTAAAGAAGATTAAACTCTTCCTCTATATAAACCTCTAGCTTCCAACATTTGTAGGATGATTCTTGAAAACACACACAACACACACTCTCCCCTTTCTCCTATCTCTCGTCCGCCCCCTCTCTCTTCTCCAAGAAAATATTTCTTAGTTCTTTTGTTCTTGGAACATTAGAACTTAGACGAACCAATACCGTTAATTGATAACGAGTTATTAATTCGTCCACTCCAAAAATTATACACTTGTTCGTTGCTAGCACGACGTGCAAGATACGTGGGTGGATCGTGTGTCACGATTTGGAGGGTCTCAAGAACGAGATCTCGGTGCAAAACGGGGAACAACGCGAGTAGCCGTTGAAGACAAAAACGACAACGGGTAGGTCTCGTTTTACTTTTTCGTCCCTCTTTAATTTTCAACTCTATGGCCTCCATGATTTCTTTATTTGCTTTATGATCATGAGATACACCGAACGCCCGGGAACCTCAAGGGTACACCCCTTGAGCATGTTCTTTAAATTAAAAGCATGCCTTTTATTTTTATATGTTTATTTTTATCGCGCTTCCGCATTCGCGCAATTCCCGGGACGATCCACCGTTTTCTTTCAGGCTACGTCTTGGACGAGCCACCATCGAGCGACTTACCGGAGGGGTCCACGCCTGAAGAACGTTTGATGTTCGAGAAATGGCATGAGGACAATCGGAAAGTACGCAGTATCATACTAGCTTCGATGTCTCCGCCATAATGCTCCGCATGAATGAGGTTTATGCGGTTCCGGATAGGCATATTAGATATGCCGCCACAAAAGCATTCTTTGGCACCAAGCTTGCTGAAGGAGCGTCTGTACAAAGTCATAGGGTCAAGATGGTCTCCCTAGTAGAGAAACTCGAGGACCTTAAAGCTGGGCTTAATAATGACACGTACATTGACGTGATCCTCCAGTCGCTTCCTCCATCCTATGACCCGTTTGTTGTAAACTACAACATGAACGGACTTGAGAAGTCTATTCATGAGTTGATCAACATGTTGGTCCAATACGAGGCAACGACCAACAAGTCGGCGCCGACGGTATTGATAGGAGAGGCTTCCACCTCCAAGGCGAATGGCAAGAGGGCCGGACGCTGGAAGAGGAAGAAGGGCAAAGGGAAGACGTTTGTGGCCCCTGCTCGCGCTCCAGGCGTCCCTGTTGCTCCGGTTGGACCGAGCAAAGGGAAAGGGAAGGCCCGTGGTTATCAGCGGTCCAAGGCAAATGATGTCTGCATGCATTGCCAAGGGAAAGGGCAATGGAAGAGGGAGTGCCCACAACTCCTCTCCAACCCAGGTGTGTTTGTGGTTGAAGTTAATATGATTACTAATTCTGCTTCATGGGTACTGGATACCGGGTGTGGTGCTCACATCTGCAATGATTTGCATGCACTGCAAAGAAGCAGAAGGCTAACCAAGGATGAGATGATCCTGAGGCTAGGCGATGGCAAGGCCGTTACTGCGGAGGCCGTAGGATCACTAGAGTTAGCCATTAGTAGTCATGTTAGGATTGTACTGAACAACTGTTTCTATGTACCTAGCATGATTAAAAACATTGTTTCCATCCCGGTCCTTGATAAGGAGGGATATGAATTTACCATCAATAAAAACGGTTTTTTCATTATCAAAGATGGTATTTCTCATCTGCTTGGTACATTTGTCAACGGTCTGTACATACTTCAACAGTCTAATTGGATTATGACTGCAGAACACAAACGAAAACTTGATGATCATAATAACGTGTAGATATGGCATGCGAGGTTAGGTCATATCTCTAAAGATAGGATAAGAAGGTTGGTCGACTCAAAGAGTTTAGAAATAGACGATTTGGACAACCTACCGACCTGCGAATCCTATCTAAAGGGAAAGATGACCAAGAAACCCTTTGTTGCACAAAGTACGCTAGCCAGTGGTCTGTTGGATTTGATCCATACAGATGTCTGTGGTCCACTAAATACTCAGGCTAGAGGTGGGTACTCCTACTTCATAACCTTTACCGATGATCACTCACGGTATGGTTATGTTTACCTGATAAGGTACAAGTCTGAAGCCTTTGGAAGGTTTAAGGAATACAGACTTGAAGTAGAGAACCAAACCGGTCGAAAGATCAAAGCCCTTCGGTCGGACCGAGGTGGAGAGTATTTGAGTGGTGAGTTTACTGATTATCTAAAAGAGAATGGGATTCTCACTCAGTGGACCCCTCCTGGAACACCGCAGCTTAATGGTGTGTCTGAAAGGAGGAATCAGACCTTGTTGGACATGATCCGATCCATGATGAGTTTTACCGAACTACCCCTTTCCTTCTGGGAATACGCTCTTGAGACAGCGGCCAAAGTTTTGAACTTGGCGCCATCTAAAAGGGTATCCCAGACGCCATATGAGATATGGCATGGCAAGCCTACCTTCTACAAATACTTGAAAGTGTGGGGTTGCCCCGCATATGTCAAGAGATTAGTGGGAGAGAAACTGGACTCGAGGTCTAGTTTATGCAGGTTCATCGGCTATCCCAAAGAAACTGCGGGGTATTATTTCTATGATCCCTCCGAGCAAAAGGTTTTTGTCTCGCGAAACGCAGTGTTCTTGGAAAAAGGTTTTCCATCAGATAGTCGACGCGATGAGGTACTCCTTGAGGAATCAAGTGTTGGAATAGGTGACCAGAAAGCCAATAGGTTTGGCAATTTGTAACCTATCCGACAACTTGATGTGAATGTAATATTATTATGTGATGAATAAGATGAGTGTTCGTCACCAATGGTACCTTCTTTGTTGCGCTCATCTTACATTTGTTAAAATGGTATTTAACTTATATCGCAACAAAGCCCACAGACCATGGATAACAACTCGTGTAGTTGGGCCACGCATTGGATGGTGGTCATGAAACCAACTGATTAAGAGTTGGGTCTGAAACGTTCCAAGTCGAGGACCTCGAGATAGGGCATCGAGAGTCCTATTGAGACTTGCGTCAAGAGTCGTGTTCATTGGATGAGTGCCGTGTTTCATCGTTGGCAGGCGTGGGACGCCTACACGATCTTGATGGGTTGGTCGACTGGGGTCGAGCCGACTGGACTGACTCGCGGGGATCATCATATGGAAGCCTTGGAGGCTTGGTCGGTATGATTAGATTCCCCGGTTCCGATAGTACGGGAGTAATCCTCAAACTTGAGGAATCATGGCAGTCACGTGCACAGGACGGCTGTATCTTGGATCTGGCGAGAGGTGATCATTCTGTAAGATGATCATTATAAGCCTTGTCCAGTGCAGTCGGAATGTGTAGCGAGGACGGTGGATTCCAAGAAGAGGATCCGTCCCCTGTCAGTATATGACAGAGGTATCTCCTATGCACTCGGAGACACGTACATGCTGTTTGAAGCTGTGGCCACAGTGGTTGGTCGAACAGGGAATGGTTTCCTGTGTCGACGCAATGAAGCATACGTGGTCACGAGTATTAAGCATAGATGCCTAGTCAAGTATGAGAACCGACGCCCAATTCCATACCCTAGACTAAGGCCGGGAGACGGTAGACGGAAGGATCGTACCCGTACGGAATCGGCGCCTAAATGTTCACGCCAATTCACCTAGTCTCTAGTGCCATGGACCGTTGCTAGACGGCCACCCATGGTAACGGGCCCTTGTGGGACACGGGCCCAAGTCTAGCTGAGGGTGAACGTAAAGGGTCACACACAAATCACCGAGGAGGTTGAGAGATCGACTTGGAGTCAATCTCGAAGGATAAAATAAGTAATTGGATTACTTAAGGGAAAGTCCATTGGATGGACGGGCCGATATTGTATCGGGCTTTCATTTAATCGGTAAATTGGATTTTCGATTAAATATGGAAAGTTGAGATGTTGAGACGTTGGATCTTTTAATTGGATTAAAAGATCAACGGGAATAATTTAAGTGGACATTAAATTGGATTTAATATTGGGATCGTCGTAATTGGATTACGATAAAACCCGGTCCGTTAAATTATACCCGAGAGGAGAAATAATTCCTAATTTGGAATAGGAAGAAGTTGGACTTCTTCCCTTAATTAAATATGGCCGACATGCTCCCTTGGAGGAAGCAAAATCAGCCATGTTTCATGCTAGGTGGTATGTTGACTTGTCACTTTTGGAAAGAGACAAATCAACTCAAATCAAGCTCTTCCCTTTTGGTATGATTTGATCATACCATAAATTTTGATAGGCTTGATTGAAGAATTGATGGTGATTGATTGGAATGAATCTAGACATCCTTGGATGAACCTAGACACATTCCAATAATCACATTAATTATGTATATATATTAGAATATACAACACCTAGCATAAGATATTCATTATTCATCTTTTTCTAGGAAAAAGAGAAGACAAAAATCCTCTCCTCTCTCTCAATTTTCGTGCTCCCTCCCTCTCTTACACTTGTGTTCTTCACTTGATTTTGAATCAAGAAGAAGAACAAAGTAAGTTTAAGAGAACACTAATTCATAGTGTTCTTCTCTTAAACCGATTCCTTCCTAAACCCGTTCTTTTCTAGCAAGAAGAACGTGTGTTTCTTCCGGTGTGGTGTGGATCACCTTTGGAGAATCCATACGTTTGGATTTCGTGAGCATTCCGGAGAAGGAAAAACGCTAGTAGCCGGGAGCATACGCTAAACAATCAAAGGTAACGGTTTATTACGCTTTGATTGATTCCATTTATATATCTATGCCCTATGTGTTTAAATATATATGTTTTAATATTTACACATCCTACATCGAACGCCCGGTTGAGCACCCAAGGGTACACCCCTTGGGATTCGTGTATTTTGAATTTTTTTTAAATTTACGCACTTTCCACGCTTTCTCGCTTCCGCTCGCGCTCCCGGGCGGATCCGCTTGTCCTTCATCAAGTGAGGTACCCCATGAGGCGGCAGTGACATCTGAGGCAGTGGTTCCCACTGATATTGTTCCAGTCCTCCGTAGGTCGGCCAGAGTATCCTATGCACCTGATAGGTATGGATTTCTGGGCCTGACCGGTCAGTTGGATAATGATCCAAAGACATACGGAGAAGCGATGTCGGATATCGATTCGGACAAGTGGTTTGAGGCCATGAAATCCGAGATGGACTCGATGGGTACAAACAAGGTTTGGACCCTAGTAGATCCACCCAAAGGGGTTAAACCCGTAGGGTGTAAATGGGTCTACAAACGTAAGCTTGGAGCTGACGGGGAGGTTACAACCTTCAAAGCCAGGCTTGTGGCGAAAGGTTACACTCAACGACCCAGGGTCGATTTTGAGGAAACCTACTCGCCTGTAGCAATGGCCAAGTCCATTCGGATACTGCTTGCCATAGCAGCATGGTATGACTATGAAATATGGTAGATGGACGTGAAAACGGCCTTCCTCAACGGTTTCGTAGAGGAAGAGATCTATATGGATCAACCGGAAGGTTTCACAACTATTGGAGAAGAGCAGAAGGTCTGCCGTCTCCAAAGGTCCATCTATGGCCTCAAACAAGCTTCCCGAAGCTGGAACATACGTTTTGATGAAGTCATATGAGGATATGATTTCATCAAGAACGAGTCCGATCCTTGTGTATACAAGAAGATCAGTGGGAGCTCAGTTGCGTTTTTGGTGCTTTACGTGGATGACATCTTGCTCATTGGGAATGATGCTGAGATGTTGGGTACCACGAAAGCTTGGCTGTCAACGCAATTCTCCATGAAGGATATGGGCAAGGTATCCTACATCCTTGGCATCAAGATCTACAGGGATAGATCTAGAAGGATGCTAGGGATGGCCCAGTCCTCGTACATTGAGAAAGTCTTGAAGAGATTCAAGATGGAGAACTCAAAACGAGGATTCCTTCGTATGAGGCATGGAATTAAGTTATCCAAGAAGCAGTCTCCTAAGACTGATGAGGAGCTTAAACGGATGTTGGACATCCCCTATGCTTTAGCCGTAGGCAGCATACAGTATGTTGTTCAGTGCACTAGACCTGATGTGGCTTTCGCTTTGAGCGTTACAAGTCGATATTAGTCGTGAGCCAGGAGGCACATTGGAGTGCAGTCAAGACTATCCTGAAGTACCTGAAAAAAGGACTAAGGACATGTTCTTGATCCACAGCGGTGGAGAGTTGATACTGGAAGGCTATAGCGACGCTAGCTTCCTGTTGGATGACGATGATGCCAAGTCTCAGTCTGGTTATGTATTTAGACTTAATGGTGACGTGGTTACTTGGAAGGGTTCCAAGCAGGCTTCCACGGCGGACTCCACCATAGAGTTATGAATACATAGCGGCTTTGGAAGCTGCTAAGGAGTGGTTTGGTTGATGAGCTACATCCAAGGGTTGGATGTAGTACCTAGCATTGCTAAGCCTGTAATTATCTTTTATGATAACAACGGGGCGATAGCGCTAGCAAAGGAACCGAGATCTCATCACGATCCAAGCGTATTCTTAGACGCTACTATCTACTTAGAGAGATGGATAGCAGGAGTGATGTTCGGTTGGACCGAGTCAGCTCCGTTGAAAACATAGCAAATCCACTTGCTAAGCCCATGTCGCAAGTTGCCCATACTCACCATCTGAATAAGAGGTTTGAGGCCAATGGGTGATTGGCTTTAGGTCAAGTGGGAGATTGTTAGAATAGGTGACGAGAAAGCCAATAGGTTTGGCGATTTGTAACCTATCTGACAACTTGATGTAAATGTAATATTATTATGTGATGAATAAGATGAGTATTCGTCACCAATGGTACCTTCTTTGTTGCGCTCATCTTACATTTGTTAAAACGGTGTTTAACTTATATCGCAACAAAGCCCACAGACCATGGATAACAACTCGTGTAGTTGGGCCACGCATTGGATGGTGGTCATGAAACCAACTGATTAAGAGTTGGGTCTGAAACGTTCCAAGTCGAGGACCTCGAGACAGGGCATCGAGAGTCCTATTGAGACTTGTGTCAAGAGTCGTGTTCATTGGATGAGTGTCGTGTTTCATCGGCGACAGGCGTGGGACGCCTACACGATCTTGATGGGTTGGTCGACTGGGGTCGAGCCAACTGGATTGACTCGTGGGGATCATTATATGGAAAGCCTTGGAGGCTTGGTCGGTATGATTGGTTTTCCCCAATTCCGATAGTACGGGAGTAATCCTCAGACTTGAGGGATCATGGCAGTCGCGTGCACAGGACGGCTGTATCTTGGATCTGGTGAGAGGTAATCATTCTGTAAGATAATTATCATAAGCCTTGTCCAGTGCAGTCGCAATGTGTAGCGAGGACGGTGGATTCCAAGAAGAGGATCCATCCCCTGTCAGTAGAGATATCTCCTATGCACTCAGAGACACGTTCATGCTGTTTGAAGCTGTGGCCACAGTGGTTGGTCAAACAGGGAATGGTTTCCTGTGTCGATGCAATGAAGCATACGTGGTCTCGAGTATTAAGCATAGATGCCTAGTCAAGGATGGGAATCGACGCCCAATCCCATACCCTAGACTAAGGCTGGGAGACGGTAGACGGAAGGATCGTACCCGTACGGAATCGGCGCCTAATTGTTCACGCCAATTCACCTTGTCTCTAGTGCCATGGACCGTTGCCACCCATGGTAACGGGCCCTTGTAGGACACGGGCCCAAGTCTAGCTGAGGGTGAACCTAAAGGGTCACACACAAATCACCGAGGAGGTTGAGAGATTGACTTGGAGTCAATCTCGAAGGATAAAACAAGTAATTGGATTACTTAAGGGAAAGTCCATTGGATGGACAGGTCGATATTGTATCGGGCTTTCGTTTAATCGGTAAATTGGATTTTCGATTAAATATGGAAAGTTGAGACGTAGGATCTTTTAATTGGATTAAAAGATCAACGGGAATAATTTAAATGGACATTAAATTGGATTTAATGTTGGATTCGTCGTAATTGGATTACGATAAAACCTGGTCCGTTAAATTATACCCGAGAGGAGAAATAATTCCTATTTTGGAATAGGAAGAAGTTGGACTTCTTCCCTTAATTAAACATGGCCGACATGCTCCATTCGAGGAAGCAAAATCAGCCATGTTTCATGCTAGGTGGTATGTTGACTTATCTCTTTTGGAAAGAGACAAATCAACTCCAATCAAGCTCTTCCCTTTTGGTATGATTTGATCATACCATAAAATTTTGGTAGGCTTGATTGAAGAATTGATGGTGATTGATTGGAATGAATCTAGCCATCCTTGGATGAACCTAGACACATTCCAATAATCACATTAATTATGTATATATATGAGAATATACAACACTAAGCACAAGTGATTCATTATTCATCTTTTTCTAGGAAAAAGAGAAGACAAAAATCCTCTCCTCTCTCTCAATTTTCGTGCTCTCTCCCTCTCTTATACTTGTGTTCTTCACTTGATTTTGAATCAAGAAGAAGAACAAAGTAAGTTTAAGAGAACACTAATTCATAGTGTTCTTCTCTTAAACCGATTCCTTCCTAAACCCGTTCTTTTCTAGCAAGAAGAACGTGTTTCTTCCTGTGTGGTGTGGATCACCTTTGGAGAATCCATACGTTTGGATTTCGTGAGCATTCCGGAGAAGGAACAACTCTAGTAGCCGGGAGCATACGCTAAACAATCAAAGGTAACGGTTTATTACGCTTTGATTGATTTCATTTATATATCTATACCCTATGTTTTTAAATATATGTTTTCAATATTTACACATCCTACATCGAACGCCCGGTTGAGCACCCAAGGGTACACCCCTTGGAATTCGCATATTTAAATTAGATTTAAATTTGTGCACAATTTCTCGCTTTCTCGCTTCCGCTCGCGCTCCCGGGCGGATCCGCTTGTCCTTCATCGGGGGGGGGGGGGGGGGGCGGCGATAGTTTGAGGCATGATTTGGTTGATGGTTCAGGTCCAACACTGAGTAACATGGTTCTCTTGGAGTCCTTAGAACCATGCGAATAGGTGAGGCAAAATATCTTGGGAATCTCATTGGATGAGAATGATATTGGATATCTACCACGACGTTTTCTTCATGTGACTCGTAAAAGCGGGGCATGGAGATTACGCTTATGGATCCCAAGCCCACTAGGAAATGGTTTCCCGAAACTCCGCTTGAGAGTGGCGGACTTTCGTATAAATAGTGGGAGGGTTAAAGACTAAAAGACCAAGTCTTCAACTTGAACAATAATATTACCATCATCTGCTAATTTCTGCTTTACATTTCATTAATGTAGATATGTCTAAGAATCCATTAACCATGGTACTTGAGAATAATAAATTCAACGGAACGAACTACTCGGACTGGTTGAGAACCCTGAGGATTATCCTCGGTTTCAAGAACCAAGGCTACGTCTTGGACGAGCCGCCGCCGAGCGACTTACCGGAGGGGTCCATGCCAGAAGAACGTTTGACGTTCGAAAAATGGCATGAGGACAACTGGAAAGTACGCAGTATCATACTGGCTTCGATGTCTAATGACATCCAGAAGCAGTATGAGAGGCTGGACAGCGTCTCCGCCATAATGCTCCACATGAACGAGGTTTATGCGGTTTCGGATAGGTATATTAGATATGCCACCACAAAAGCATTCTTTGGCACCAAGCTTGCCGAAGGATCGTCTGTACAAAGTCATGGGGTTAAGATGCTCTCCCTAGTGAGAAACTCGAGGACCTTAAAGCTGGGCTTAATAATGACACGTACATTAACGTGAGCCTACAGTCGCTTCCTCCATTCTATGACCCGTTTGTTGTAAACTACAACATGAACAGACTTGAGAAGTCTATTCATGAGTTAATCAACATGCTGGTCCAATATGAGGCAACGACCCACAAGTCGGCTCCGGCGCCATTGATAGGACAGGCTTCAACTTCCAAGGCGAATGGCAAGAGGGTCAGACGGCATTGATAGGAGAGGCTTCGACTTCTAATTGGATTATGACTGCAGAACACAAACAAAAATGTGATGATAACAATAACGCACAGATATGGCATGCGAGGTTAGGTCATATTTCTAAAGATATGATAAGAAGGTTGGTGGACTCAAAGAGTCTAGAAATAGACGATTTGGACAACCTACCGACCCGCGAATCTTGTCTGAAGGGAAAGATGACCAAGAAACCTTTTGTTGGACAAAGTACGCTAGCTAATGGTCTGTTGGATTTGATCCATACGGATGTCTGTGGCCCACTAAATACTCAGGCTAGAGGTGGGTACTCGTACTTCATGACCTTTACCGATGATCACTCACGGTATGGTTATGTGTACCTGCTGAGGTACAAGTCTGAAGCCTTTGGAATGTTTCAGGAATACAAACTTGAAGTAGAGAACCAAACCAGTCGAAAGATCAATGCCCTTCGGTCGGACCGAGGTGGAGAGTATTTGAGTGGTGAGTTTACTGATTATCTAAAAGAGAATCCGATTCTCTCTCAGTGGACCCCTCCTGGAACACCACAACTTAATGGTGTGTCTGAAAGGAGGAATCGGACCTTCTTGGACATGGTCCGATCCAGGATGAGTTTTACCGAACTCCCCCTTTCCTTCTAGGGATACGCTCTTGAACTTGTCGCCATCTAAGAAGATATCCCAAACACCATATGAGATATGCCATGGCAAGTCTCCCTCCTACAAATACTTGAAAGCGTGGGGTTGCCCCGCACATGTCAAGAGATTAGTGGGAGATAAACTGGACTCGAGGTCTAGTTTATGCAGGTTCATTGGCTATCCGAAAGAAGCTGTGGGGTATTATTTCTATAATCCCTCCGAGCAAAAGGTTTTTTTCTCACGAAACACAGTGTTCTTGGAAAAGGGTTTTCCATCGGATGGTCGACGCGATGAGGTACTCCTTGAGGCAGCAGTGACATTTGAGCCGGTAGTTCCCACTGATAATGTTCCAGTCCTCCGAAGGTCGGCCAGAGTATCCCATGCACTTGATAGGTATGGATTATCAGTTGGATAATGATCCAAAGACGTACGGAGAAGCGATGTCGGACATCGATTCAGATAAGTGGCTTGAGGCCATAAAATTCAAGATGGACTCGATGGGTACAAACCAGGTTCGGATCCTAGTGGACCCACCCAAAAGGGTAAAACCCGTAGGGTGTAAATGGGTCTTCAAACGTAACCTTGGAGCTGACGGGGAGGTTACAACCTTCAAAGCCAGGCTTGTGGCGAAGGGTTACACTCAGCGACCCGGGGTCGACTTTGGGGAAACCTACTCGCCCGCAGCAATGGCTAAGTACATTCAGATACTGCTTGCTATAGCAGCATGGTATGACTATGAAATATGTCAGATGGATGTGAAAACGGCCTTCCTCAATAGTTTCGTAGAGGAAGAGATCTATATGGATCAGCTGGAAGGTTTCACAACTGTTGGAGAAGAGCAGAAGGTCTACCGTCTCCGAAGGTCCATCTATGGCCTCAAACAAGCTTCCCAAAGCTGGAACATACGTTTTGATGAAGTCATACGGGGATATGATTTCATCAAGAACGAGTAAGATCCTTGTGTATACAAGAAGATTAGTGGGAGCTCGGTTGCATTTCTGGTGCATTACGTGGATGACATCTTGCTCATTGGGAATGATGCTGAGATGTTGGGTACCACTAAAGCTTGGTTGTTAACATTATACTCCATGAAGGATATGGGCGAGGCATCCTACATCCTTGGCATCAAGATCTACAGGGATAGATCTAGAAGGATGTTAGGAATGGCCCAGTCCTTGTATATTGAGAAAGTCTTCAAGAGATTCAGGATGGAGAACTCAAAATGAGGATTCCTTCCTATAAGGCATGGAATTAAGTTATCCAATAAGCAGTCTCCTAAAACTTATGAGGAGCTTAAACGGATGTTGGACATCCCCTATGCTTCAGCTGTAGGCAGCATACAGTATGTTGTTCAGTGCACTATACCTGATGTGGCTTTCGCTTTGAGCCTAACTAGTCGATATTAGTCGTGTGCCGGGGAGGTGTTAGTTTCGTATAGACCTAGAGACGCTAAATGCAGCGAAAATTAGAGTTTAAATTACAATACAATATTGTAATTAGCGATCAAATCGCCCGTCTCGTTGCTACTACGACGCGGATCTCATGCATAAAGGAGTCAATTGAATTGTTTAGGATACCAACCTTGGTGTTCGTCGGTTGATGTAGATGATGTAAACATTCCAAAGAACGATTCCCATCTAAGTAAAAGGTAGAAAATGGCTACTTGTCCTTCGGTACGGTAAAATCGTTTCGATCATTCTTCATGGTAGGAACACATATGTCTTCCCTTTAAAGATAGTCCACACCACCTCTGATGGAATCTCCAATAACCCTATGCTAGTAGGCATTAGAGGATTTTCGGTAGATCAACGATTGATCAACGGAGAAGACAAGAAACTCATTTCTTGTTAAGAGTTGAACGAGAGCAAGAGAGCAAAGGGAGCAAATGTAGCAAAGAAATTGCAAAGCATTGTCAAAACAACTTTTTAATGGCAAAGGTCTCCTATTTATAGACCTTCCATTGAAGAAGCCAAGTCCAACTTGTCTTCTTCTTCTTGCAAAGAGGAAGACAAGTTTGATTCTTCTTCTTACAAAAGGACAAACTTGTTTTGTCATATTAAGAAGAGAAGTTCAACTTTGCTTCTTCATCTTGAAAAGAGGAAGACAAGTTTGATTCTTCTTACAAAATGACAAATTTATTTTTTCATATTAAGAAGAAAAGTTCGACTTTGCTTCTTCATCTTACGGAGACAAGTTTGACTTTGCTTCTTCATCTTTAAGAAGACAAATCCAACTTTGCTTCTTCGTCTTTCAAGAAGACAAATCCAACTTTGCTTCTTCGTCTTTTAAGAAGATAAATCCAACTTTGCTTCTTCTTTATTAAAGAAGACAAATCCAACTTTGCTTCTTCGTTTTTAAGAAGACAAATTCAACTTTGCTTCTTCGTCTTCAAGAAGACAAATCCAACTTTGCTTTTTCACAAGAAGAAAAATTGAACTTTGCTTCTTCAAGAAGACAAGTTCAACTTTGCTTCTTCGTCTTGAAGAAGACAAATCCAACTTTGCTTCTTCACAATAAGATAAATTGAACTTTGCTTCTTCAAGAAAACAAGTTCAACTTTGCTTCTTCATAAGAAGAAAAGTTCAACTTTGCTTCTTCATCTTCTCCATAATTAATCTAATTAATTATTTTCAAGAATTCCATCATGGATTTGTGTGTAACCCTTTAGGTTCACTACTCAGCTAGACTTGGGCATGTATCACATATACAATTTAATTAGCAAGTTATTTGCATTAGATTAATTACATCATATCATAATTAATCACCCTCAATTAACTCCCTAATTGGAGGATACCCGTTACCATGGGTGGCCACCTAGCAGTAGTCCATGGCACTAGAGAATAGGTGAATCTACGTAAACCTGTATGTTACGAGTTCCATGCAAATACAGTCCTTCCATCAAGCTAATCTCCCGATCGAAGTCTAGGGCACGAAATTGCAATCGATTCCCATCTAGGACTTCAATATCTATGTATCAACTCTACACTTTGTGCTACTCATTTATCAACGTAGGAAACTCCTTTCATATTTGATGAACTATCGTGGCCACGGATTTTGGAGAACACAATGTAGAGAACATAGGAGATTCTTCATCATATCATGATGAGCGATGGATCCTATCTTGGAACTCACAAACCTCCATGCATGCTCTGACTATGTCTGAAACATGGCTTTTTAACAACTATAGAAGAAACCATAGCTGTGTTAGACATGATCAAGTCATAGTCGTCCTATGCACAAGGTTACTGTGGAACCTCAAGTCAAAGGACCACTTAATGCACTATCGTAACAAAGGAGAATCAAGTCATACCGATCATGCCCCACAAGGCTTCCACATGACATCTCCTACGGGTCAGTTCAGTGAACTTGATAACTCTTTATCAAGCACCCACTAAAGTGCGTAGACGTCATACGTCATTGTCTATGAAACACAACAATCATCATATGAACGCATCACTAAGTGCAAGTCTCCAAGGAATCATGGTCGATGCCCCGTCTCGACCGATTCATCGACTTGGAATATTTTAGATCAAAACATAGAGGTTGGTTTCATGGTCGCCATCATATGAGCGACCCAACCCCGTAGCACCATGATCTAAGGGCTTCAACTAAATGCATACAAATATTGTATTAAGCATAAGATGAAGATGGCCAAAGAACAATTCTTAATATTAATATTTTATTGAAAAAGATCGTTTAGAATGAGCCAACAATTGGCTTGATGGTCACCACTTCTAACAATCTCCCACTTGACCTAAAGGCCAAGCCCATAAGCTCATGCCCACCTTCTTAAGATGCTGAGTATGTGCAATCTAGAATCAGGCTTAAGTAACAGGTCTGCTATATTCTATATTAATGTATGCGATCCACTATTAGCACATTTTTTTTGGATCTGTAATGAGGTCTTAGCGTTCACGCTTGCATGATTGCCCCATTTGTTATGACAAGGTATAACTACGGATTCAACAATGCTAGGTACTACACCCAACTCTTGGATGTAGTTTACATCCAAACTACCTCTTTTGCAGCTTCATAAGCTACAATATACTCGGTCTGTGACGTGGAATTGCCGTCTAATTGACAGCTCCTCGATTTAGCCGAAATACATACCCAGATTTAGAATTAGCATTGATAATATCTATTTAGCTCCCACTGACCTCTTAATACATTAATGAATCATATTTATTAATGACACAATCATACAACTTTATGACTATGAAAAATGATTATTAAACTTCAGGATGCCTATTTAAGTCCATAAATAGGCCCTTTGGAGTTTACAAACTTTTTGTTTCTCCTCTTCCAGATGTAACACCTGAGGTTGATCCATGTAGATCTCTTCCTCAACAATTCCAGTAAGGAATGTGGTCTTTACATCTACTTGTCATATCGCGTAGTCATAGTACATGACTATGACAAGTTGGATAGATTTGGCCATGGTCGATGGAGAATATGTTATCTCAAAGTCCACATGGTTTCTTTGAGTGTAACCTTTCACGATCAATAGGGCCATAAAGATCATTATCTCTCCATCAAGTCCAAGCTCAAGCTTGTAGACCCATTTACACTCAGTGGACCTAACTTGCTTAGGTGGGTCTACAAAGTCCATACGTTGTAAAGTATATGGAGTCCATCTTGGATTTTGTGGTCTCAAGCCACTTTCCCGAATCGATGTCTAACAATGCCTCTTCGAATGTCACTTGGATCATTATCTAATTGACTAGTCAAAGCTAGTGTATCAATAAGGTCAATATGGGATGCTACGAGCATTTCCATTAGCATAGGCCGTGCATCACTCGACTCTTCGAGCTGCAACCTATCTTTTTTAGTATCGATAGAAAACCTTTCTTCGTAGAACACTACATTTCTCAAAACAAATACTTTTGTATCGAGAGATCACAAAATACTATCCTGCAGTTTCTTTTAGATACCTAACCCAAGGTGGATCTAGTATCCAGCCAAACTCCCACTAGTCTCTCGACATACGCAGGACACCCACATATCGTAAGATACGTGTGGGAGGGTGATTTGTCATGACATATCTGTTAGAATAGGTGACCAGAAAGTCAATGGTATTAACTGTTCTGAGAACCATTCGTCAATCTGTGAACAAGTAATATTATGTTAATGAATGTAGTAAGGATTCATAGGCATGAGTTTGTTGTACTTACTGCTTGCATCGTTACGATGTCACAACAAAACGCCCACAGACTGAAATAACATTTCGGGAAATTGGAACTACGCTTGGAGGTAGGTTCTTGAAATCAGTTTCGCCGAATCAGTCTGAAATACTCCAAGTCAAAGGAATCTCGAGACAGGGCATCGAGAATCCATTTGAGACTTGCACTAAGCATCTGCTGTCGTGTTTCATCGACGGGTGACGAGGATCGTCTAAGCAGTGTTAGTGGGTCGGCCTACTGGGGAGCGGCCGACTGAGGTGACTCGCGGGAATCGTCATATGGAAGCTACTCGGGCTTGGTCGGTATGACTCGTATTCCCGGTTCCGATAGTACGGGATTAGTCCTCGGACTTAAGGATCACGACAGTCCCCTACATACTAAGGCTGTATCTTGGATCTGGTGAAATTTGACCGATTAAATTACATGGTCATCATAAGCCTCGTCCAGTGCAGTCGGAGTATGTAAGAACGGTGTATTCCAAGATAGGATCTGTCCCCTGTCAAAGGATATGACAGCAAGATCTCCTATGCGCTCGGAGATGGTTTAGACTCACAAAGTCTATGGCCATAGCACTTGATGTAGTAGGAAAGGATTTCCTACGTCGAGTTAAACCTATCTCGAGCATTATGCATAGTTGCCTAGTCAACGATGGGAACTGACCCTAGACTAAAGGCCGGGAGACAGGCGACAGTAGGACCGTACCCGTACGTATCGAGCGTCGGTAGGACCGCACCTGCGTATAACTCGGAGCCTAAATGTTCACACCATAAATTCACCTAGTCTCTAGTGCCATGGACCGTTGCTAGATGGCCACCCATGGTAACGGACTACTTTGGTTATGAAATAACAAAAAGTAGGTCCAAGTCTAGCTGAAAGGTGAACCTAAAGAGTCACACCCGCTACACCAAATGAAAGGGAATTAATTTGGAATTAATTCCGGGAGAAGGTTTAATTTAATGGAATTAAATTATACTTCTTGGAGATTCAGGCCTCGATGAATTATTTGGAATAATCGGGCTTGAGTTCATAAATTAGATTTATGAATTTTATAAAGCATGGGCTTTCCCTTTAATTAGATTAAAAGGGTGAATTAATTAATTAGTGAGCTTGGTATATTAAATAGGATTTAATATAAAGTCCATGGGACTATTTAATTTAGAATTAAATAATCCCATTCTATGGAATTAACTAATGGGCTTGGTGTATTAAATAGGATTTAATATAAAGTTCATGGGACTATTTAATTTAGAATTAAATAAGTCCTTTCCATTAATTAATTAATGGGCTTAGTATATTAAATATGATTTAATATAAAGTCCATGGGAATATTTAATTTAGAATTAAATAGGCCCATTCCATAAAGCCCATCAAAATGGATGGACAAGATTTGATCTAGAGAATGATGAGATGAAGGGCCTGTTAGAATAGGTGACCATGTAAGCCAATTTTGGCAGGAATATGTAACCTATGTCTAGACAATTTCAGGTGTTTGATAAATCATTAATGAATAAAGAAGTGAATTTCATTTGGCATCACTTTGTTTGTGTTCACTTATATTTGTTTTCCATATCTGTTCACTACGCAAACAAAGCCCACGGACTGAGAATCAATTTCGGGGACTGGGACTACGCTTGGAGGTAGGTCCATGGAATCAGTCTTCCCGAATCAGTCCGGAAATCTCCAAGTCAAGGAATCCCGAAAATGGGTACCGGGATTCCATTTGAGACTTGCACTAAGCACCTGCTGTCGTGTTTCATCGACGGGTGACGAGGGTCGTCTAAGCAGTGTTAGTGGGTTAGCATGCTAGGACGCAGCTGACTGAGGTGACTCGCGGGAACCGTCTTACGGAGGACCTTGAGTATGGTCAGCAAGGTATGACGTGTATTCCCGATTCCAACGGTACAGGCCAAGTCCTTTGACTTGAGGAATTGCTAAGTTTACCTGTACGTTAGGGCTGTATCTTAGATATGGTGAGAGATTAGCAGAATTCTCTTTGGTAGTCATAAGCCATGTCTAGTGCAGTTCTGGTGTACAAAGTGACAGTAGTTTCCAAGAAAGGATCTGTCTCCTGCCAATAGGCATTGATAGTTGAGTCTCATGTATGCTCTGTGTCTTGTCCCTAAAATCTGTGGCCACAGTAACTGAACAGAAGGGAAGGATTCCCTTGCGGCGTTTAGTGAGGACAGACCGACACTTAGGTCCAAAATGGGTACCTGCATTATCCGTGCCCTAGACTCTAAGTGATGAGACCGAAGACAGAAGGACAAGTCTACTGTTAGAGCCTAAATGTTCATCCCTGAATATTTCACCTAGTCTCTAGTGCCATGGACCGTTGCTAGATGGCCCCCCATGGTAACGGAAGGATTCTAGGAATCCGACCAAGTCTAGCTGAAAGGTGAACCTAAAGAGTCACACACTATCCACACACATTTAGATATTTAATTAGGAATTAAATATTGGAGTGAAGGAATGATTAAATTGGATTTAATAGGGTCCTTTATTTTTCTTGGAGAAATAATTCCTTCTATTAGATATAAGGAATTAAATTGATAAATTAGATTTATCAAAGGGATTTATTTAATGGGCTTAAATAATATTTATATTTATTTTAGCCTCTTGGAAATATTTAAATAGGTTTTAAATATTCCATTAAATTAAATTAAATCAACGGTGAGATGAATGGGAGAGATGGATGGCTAGGATTGTTTTGACTAGGTCAAAACACTACTTTGACTAGGACTTTGACTAGGCCAAAATCCTAGTCAAAATAGAGTTCTTGAAAGAGGAGTTTAAAGAGGATTAGACTCCTCTTCTATATAAACCCCTAGCATCCTACAAGTTGAAGGATGATGAATCTCCAACACACACACAACACACACACACTTTTCGGCTCTCTCTCTCCTTCTCTCGTCCGCCCTCTCTCTCTACACACTCCAAGATATTGTTTCTTTGTTCTCTTGTTCTTGGAACATTAGAACTTGATGAATCAATACCGTTAATTCATAACGTGTTGTTGATTCATCCACTCCAAAATATAAACTTGTTCGTTGCTAGCACGACGTGCAAGATACGTGGGTGGATCGTGTGTCACGATTTGGAGGGTCTCAAGAACGAGATCTTGGTGCAAAACGGGGAACAACGCGTGTAGCCGTTAAAGACAAAAAACGACAACGGGTAGGTCTCGTTTTAGATTTTCGTCCTCTTTTATTTTCAACCCTATGGCCTCCATGATTCTTTTATGTTTTTATTATTCATGAGATACACCGAACACCCGGGAATTTCAAAGGCACACCCTTTGAAACGTGTTCTTTAATTTAAAGCATGTTTAAATTACGCATTTATTTTTTAATTATACCGCGCTTCCGCATTCGCGCTTTTCCCGGGACGATCCACAATTTCTTTCAGGGCCATGATTAATTTGACTTAATCAAAGCCTAATTTGACTAGGATTTGACTAGGTCAAAATCCTAGTCAAAGTGTGTCTCTTTGGAAGAGTTTGAGAAGGAATAGGAATTCCATCTCCTATAAATACTCAAAAAAAACACACACTCACACCTAGTATTCTCTACAACTCTCATCTCTCATTCCCTCTCAAGATTTCGTCCATCCCTTTTTCTTCTCTCCAAGAATTATACTTTGTTCTTCTTGATTTTATTTTCAAGTTAAGAACATAAGAGACATTGATTGCGTTAATTCATAGCGTGTATCGATGTCTCTTCTCCCCAAATAATTTTTTGCTAGCACAAGGGTTGTTTGCTTTCCGGTGGAGCGAGTGAGATGATTTAGAGGGTCTCTTCTTGAGATCTTGGTGCAAAACGGGGGACAATGCATGTAGTCGAAACGAAGACAAAACTACAACCGGGTAGGTTCTTTAATTTCGTTTTTTTTTCGGTTTCAATTCTATGGCCTCCAGGTTGTGTTTTATTGAACATGAGATACACCGAACGCTCGGGAGAATCAAGGGCACACCCCTTGATTCGTTTATGTTTATTATGCATGATTTAAATTCTGTTTAATTATGCTTTGTAATTTTTATTACGCACTATTTCGCGATTCCGCTATACGCGCTAATCTCCCGGGCCGATCCACACAATCTTTCAGTGGTATTAGAGCCCGGTTGTATAGGCCTAGAATTCTATGTGCTATGTGCGTTTAAGCATGATAAACGTGTTTTAATTTACGTTTATAGCATGTTTATCGTAGATATTTTTTGTCGTTTAATTTTGCATGGGATTTTGGATCTTGGTTTTCTTGAATGTGTTAATACATGTTCTAGGGTTGAGTTTATCTTGTGGTTCAGAAAATAGCATGAAAAAGTCAAAAAAGGAGTGAAAAACGGCGAACCGGCAGCAGCAGCACGCTGGCCGCGCGCGCGTGCAGGCAGGGGCCTGCGCGCGCCCGGCCAGCGCGCCTAGCGTGCGCGGACAGCGCGCGCGCTGTGCCGGCCGCGCGCACAAGCGCGCAGGCAAAAGAGCCTATGCGCGCGCGCGCGTGGCCGGCCGGCTGTGCCGTTTTTCGTTTCTCTCCCGTTTTTGGCTCGTTTTTCAAAACTGTTTTTACTGAATTATTTTTATGATATTTTCTGCATTATTCTGAACCCGTTGACTTAGAATATTTATTTTTTGAGATTTGGAATTTCCTAAAATAAATATTGCTTGGTTGATGAGGAAATGATTTCCTAACAAGATTTAATTTTTGCAATGGTTGCACCAATGATCAAAATTCATATGTGAAATTTCGCAATAATTTCTGCGTTTTATGATGTTGGAGATCATTGTTATTTTATGGTTTGAGCATGAGTAGATCTTAACATGTATTAATATTGCACAAATGTTGGATTTTGGGATTCTTGAATATATGAGCATATTCTTGAATTGTTGATTTTTGTGTTTCAGAAAATTTGATTTTTTTGTATAATTCTGGGAATTTTTCTTAATTAATTAACTTGGGGCATTTTAATTTTGGTTGAGATTTTATATTTCAAAGAATTAATATTGCCTTGTTAATTATGGAAAAGGTTTTCCCAACAAAAATCGTTGTGCATAGGTTGCACTATTATCCAATGTTTGGTGTGAATATTTTACATGTAGTTTCTGCATTTATTTTTTGGTATGGATTATCATGGATGTTGGTATAGCATATTTTACGTGGGATATGTATTTGTGCTATTTGTGTTAACTGATTTGACAAAGGATGATCACAAAGCCCCTAGACCGCATGTATGGTTTATTTACATTTATTTGTTGGGTTGTGGCATGTGTGCCTCTTTATTTTCCTCTCTCCCTCTTCTAGTGGCCTTGGAATAATAAGGCTTTCTTTCTCCCTCCTCATGTACTCCCCCCAAATGTTTAATTGGGGTTTCTTATTTTATGATGTAATGAGAGTAGAATTAGTGGTGAGGTTTTATTTTTCTTTGCAAATAAAAGCTGCAAGAGAAGACAAGCCCAAGGTGTTGGAGGCCCATGGAGGTAGCCATCAGATGGCCCACGGAGGATCCATGGAGAAGAAGCCCGGTGTAGGCCCACGATGGAGAGCCCAAGAAGATAAAGAGGACTTACAAGGCCCATTGCATGTAATGGGTTATTGAATCTTGTAATAGTGTAGGGCCTACCCTTAGATTGACCATAGATCCACTGCGGGCTCAGTGGGTCGCATAGGTTTGGGCTTGTGATCATCCTACAGGGGCGTGCTAGGCTTTATTTTGCATGCGATGCGTATTATATGCTTATGATTATTCTATATGCTTTATGTATGGTTACATTCACGCTTAGAATATTTCTGCCATAACGCACGCAATGCAATACTTAATATATGATGAGGTCTCGTTCTATCAAAACTCTCACTTGGTTGAACCAAGTTAAATATAGACCCTTAATAAATGGACTAGGACTCTGGGAGTCTGTCCAAGCCTTCCTCCCATGGCAAAAGTGAGGAAGATCTTTTAGGTCGATAGCGTGGTCTCACGAGTTGTGGCACGACTATCGTGCTTAAAAGAAGCTGCACTTTGTCATGAACGATGAGTAGACTGCTGTTACCTGTCTCACGAGTCGTGGAGGTAGCAGTGAGTCTATGAATCGGTTGATTGGGTCGGGTCTAACGCCCGAATAACGTGATTCGCTTGGAGTCCTTGGGATCACGTGAAAGGGTGAGGCAATTATCTTGGGAATCTCGTGGAACGAGAATGGTATGGAATACCTCCCACAGGTTCTTTTCCCATGTGAATCGTAAAAGCGGGGTATGGGGGAGATCGCTGTGGATCCCGAGCCCACTAGGAAAGGATTTCCCGAAAACAACGTTTGAGAGTGCCGTGTTTTCGTAGAAATAGTGGGAGAGGTTAAGGACTAAAGATTGAGATTTAACCAAAATATTACTTCACTCTGCTTATTATTTTCTGCTTTACATATATGTTGTGAATGTCTAAGAGTCCACCAAACACATCACTAAGAGGCTTATTAAAAAGGAACCAATTACACGAATTGACTGCGAAATCTTAAGATGGTCTTAGATTTTCAGAACCTTAACTCACATAACCGGATGAGGATGTTCCTCAGCGCTTGCCGGAGGGGTCGACAACTAAGGCAACGTTTGGCGTTCAAAAGTTGAAGGATGACCACCGGCAAGTAGGATATAATGATGTTGGCTCAAACTATGCTTCGCTTGCATCATGTCTATATGGTCTTGGACCAGCATGTGGGGTAAAATGCAACGAAGTCATGTTTGGAGCTAAGATGACGGAAGGGATGTCGGTACAAAGAACATGGAGTGATGATGTAATCCCTATTGGAGAAGCTCAAAAGACCTCCACGTCAGTCTTGAAAAAGAGACGTACATTGACATGATCATTCAGTCTCTTCCTCCCTCCTACGAACCATTAATTATCAACATGAATGAGTTTAGAAAAGATCTTCATAGGTTGGTAATTATGTTGGTCTAGTACGAGGCAACGATTGCAAAATCTACGCCGTCGGTACTAGTAGGAGAGGCTTCAACCTCCAAGGTGAAAGGCAAAGGTGCCAGATGCCAAAAGAGGAAGAAGGGTAAGGTGACATCAACTATTAAGCACTTCAAGTGTTGTTCCTTTACAACACAAGGTGGAGGTAAAGGAAAGAGCAAAAGGTTCAAGCACTCAAGTTCATAGATTTCTAAGAACGTAAGCATTCACTGTCGTAAAGAGGGCCATTGGAAAGGGGAGCATCCTAAACCTCTCTCCAATGTAGGTAAAATTTGATATTGAGTATTGACATGATCACTTTTTGGTATTTGATACCGTTCCTATCACTAATCTGCGGGTGGTTTGCAGAAAGTGAATGAGGACTTAAAAGCCAAGAACAGTTCTAGGATTCAACAATGGCAAGGTCCATTGATGAAAAGGACTAGAGACTTGTTAGGCCCATAATCGTGATCATCTTAGGATAATATAGGAATTACGTAACCTAGCATGATCAAAAGTATGTCTCTTTGTTGGACAAAGGTTTTATTCCATACATATTTGATCAAAACAAAATTATTGAATATTGATTCATGTTTGCTAGTAGTTACACGTAAATTCCTAGAACACCATCCCATAAAAGGTTTATGGATACTCAAAATTCAAATTATCTAAATGGATTAATCAAAGACCAACTTACAGATTTGGCATCTACAACAGCTAGGACGTTTCTTCTTATTAAAAGATAAGTAAATTGGAAAGTTCGATGAATCTAGAAATAGATGATTCGAATCGACTAAATTTACGAGTCTCTTATAAAGAAGAAAGTCCCAAAGCTCTTTGTTTGACGAAGTAGGCTTGCCAAATAGTCTATTGGAAAGGATTCAAGAAGACAACTGTAGGTTACTAATACACAAGACCGTAAGAGGGTTCAAAAGTCTAAAGGTCCCATAGGAGGTTTGGGAATTAGACTTAAGGAGGTGAACCATAAATGGTTGCAAAATTAAACCTGTTTCAATAGGATCGAAAAGGCCGTGTATTTAGTGGGAGCTCTTGAGCATCCCAGTTGAGAATGGAATTCTCAATGAAACGTTTCCTGTAAAGGCCAAGTATGATGGTCTCTGATAAAGGGAACGATCGAATCTTGTTAGACGAAGATCGATCGAAGTTTCGCCCAATTACCTTAGCCCGTGTAGACGTAGACTCAAAATTGCCAACGTAAGGAACGTGGCACTTTGCTAGGAGTCACGCACAAGGAGCCATGGTTTGGCAAGCCTGTGTCCCGACAAAGTCCTTGAGCATGTAGAAGGATCCTACATACGTCAAGGGACTAGTGGGAGACAAATTAGACTCGGTGTCTAATTTGTACCAATTTAAGACAGAATAATACTAACGTTGCTTAGAATTGCATTTCTTAAATTGATCATATTCCAAGTCCCCTTAAGAACGAACCTGGATGTCGGAAGAGGTACGAGTGATCGGGATATGTTCGGTCAAATTTGGATAGTAATCCAAAATGACCTGCGGAACGTGATGTTGGACATCGTAGTAGGATTTATGGAGAGGAGCCATAGAATCCGCTATGAAATTCAAAACAAGGTTTGAAACACCGCATAACTGGAATATTCGTTTTGACGAGCTCATACGGAGCATGACTCGGTCTTAAACGACGTAGGTGATCAGTGGGAGTAGAAATGGCGTTCCAAGTGTTTAAGTGTATAATGTCTTGATTCATGGATGAATTCAAGATCACTAAAACACAACTGTAACTCAAGAAAAATTCTCCATGACATTTTAGGGTTCCCACATACATATCATGAATTAAGCTTTTCAAAGACTCAGTCATGGTAGACTGATGAGAAAACTCATATATGTAGAGGGACAAGTTGTTCGAGACTCAGTCATAGTAAGACTGATGAGAAAACTTGGATACTATGCATAAAGCATCAAGCCATTCAAAACTTAGTCACGGTGGACTAATGAGAAGGCTTGGATGTTGAGTATCCCCTACGTCTTAACCCTAGGCAAACATATGATATGTTTACTCGGTGCATAAGAACCGATGTTGAGAGTGCTTCTAGCATGGCTCAGCATAAATCGGTAATGCACTGAGGGGTTGAAGACAGCAATAAAGAACAATCCTTAGTACCTGAATAAGGACTAAGGATGTGTTCATGATGCACCGTCTGTTGAGAGTTGTTTTGGAAGGCTAAAGCGATACTAGCTTCCAGAGCATAAGTGAAAACCAGTTAGTCTAAAAGGTATGCACAGTCAGGCCCAATGACGAGTGCATCGGATGGTGGTCACTGATGAAGACTGCGTCCATGGGATGGACGTGGCGCCTAGCACGACCAAGCCACGTTCGCCTATATGGCAGGCAACTTGGCTATGGGTGTATTGGCACGAGATCTCATCACAAGATCCACGAAAATATTCTTAGACAACCACCATCTCTAGGAGGCAATGGTGGATAGAGGTAACACGGTTAGACCGTATTGCTTCGCAAGGAAATATAAGCAGACTCACAGTACCTTAGTCGGTATCGTAGATTACTCATACTCAGAGGATCTGAACAAAGTGGGTAATTGACTTATTGGTCAAGTGGGAGATTGTTAGAATAGGTGATCAGAAAGTCAATAGTATTGGCTGTTCTGAGAACCATTCGTCAATCTGTGAACAAGTAATATTATGTTAATGAATGTAGTAAGGATTCATAGGCATGAGTTTGTTGTACTTACTGCTTGCATCGTTACGATGTCACAACAAAACGCCCACAGACTGAAATAACATTTCGGGAAATTGGAACTACGCTTGGAGGTAGGTTCATGAAATCAGTTTTGCCGAATCAGTCTGAAATACTCCAAGTCAAAGGAATCTCGAGACAGGGCATCGAGAATCCATTTGAGACTTGCACTAAAGCATCTGCTGTCGTGTTTCATCGACGGGTGACGAGAATCGTCTAAGCAGTGTTAGTGGGTCGGCCTACTGGGGAGCGGCCGACTGAGGTGACTCGCGGGAATCGTCATATGGAAGCTACTCGGGCTTGGTCGGTATGACTCGTATTCCCGGTTCCGATAGTACGGGATTAGTCCTCGGACTTGAGGATCACGGCAGTCCCCTACATACTAAGGCTGTATCTTGGATCTGGTGAAATTTGACCGATTAAATTACATGGTCATCATAAGCCTCGTCCAGTGCAGTCGGAGTATGTAAGAACGGTGTATTCCAAGATAGGATCTGTCCCCTGTCAAAGGATATGACAGCAGGATCTCCTATGCGCTCGGAGATGGTTTAGACTCACAAAGTCTATGGCCATAGCACTTGATGTAGTAGGAAAGGATTTCCTACGTCGAGTTAAACCTATCTCGAGTATTATGCATAGTTACCTAGTCAACGATGGGAACTGACCCCTAGACTAAAGGCCGGGAGACAGGCGACAGTAGGACCGTACCCGTACGTATCGAGCGTCGGTAGGACCGCACCTGCGTATAACTCGGAGCCTAAATGTTCACACCATAAATTCACCTAGTCTCTAGTGCCATGGACCGTTGCTAGATGGCCACCCATGGTAACGGACTACTTTGGTTATGAAATAACAAAAAGTAGGTCCAAGTCTAGCTGAAAGGTGAAACCTAAAGAGTCACACCCGCTACACCAAATGAAAGGGAATTAATTTGGAATTAATTCCGGGAGAAGGTTTAATTTAATGGAATTAAATTATACTTCTTGGAGATTCAAGCCTCGATGAATTATTTGGAATAATCGGGCTTGAGTTCATAAATTAGATTTATGAATTTTATAAAGCATGGGCTTTCCCTTTAATTAGATTAAAAGGGTGAATTAATTAATTAGTGGGCTTGGTATATTAAATAGGATTTAATATAAAATCCATGGGACTATTTAATTTAGAATTGAATAATCCCATTCTATGGAATTAACTAATGGGCTTGGTGTATTAAATAGGATTTAATATAAAGTCCATGGGACTATTTAATTTAGAATTAAATAAGTCCTTTCCATTAATTAATTAATGGGCTTAGTATATTAAATATGATTTAATATAAAGTCCATGGGAATATTTAATTTAGAATTAAATAGGCCCATTCCATAAAGCCCATCAAAATGGTGATGAGATGAAGGGCCATGATTAATTTGACTTAATCAAAGCCTAATTTGACTAGGATTTGACTAGGTCAAAATCCTAGTCAAAGTGTGTCTCTTTGGAAGAGTTTGAGAAGGAATAGGAATTCCATCTCCTATAAATACTAAAAAAAAAACACACACTCACACCTAGTATTCTCTACAACTCTCATCTCTCATTCCCTTTCAAGATTTCGTCCATCCCTCTTTCTTCTCTCCAAGAATTATACTTTGTTCTTCTTGATTTTATTTCAAGTTAAGAACATAAGAGACATTGATTGCGTTAATTCATAGCGTGTATCGATGTCTCTTCTCCCCAAATAATTTCTTGCTAGCACAAGGGTTGTTTGCTTTCCGGTGGAGCGAGTGAGATGATTTAGAGGGTCTCTTCTTGAGATCTTGGTGCAAAACGGGGAACAATGCATGTAGCCGAAACGAAGACAAAACTACAACCGGGTAGGTTCTTTAATTTCGTTTTTTTCGGTTTCAATTCTATGGCCTCCATGTTGTGTTTTATTGAACATGAGATACACCGAACGCCCGGGAGAATCAAGGGCACACTCCTTGATTCGTTTATGTTTATTATGCATGATTTAAATTCCGTTTAATTATGCTTTGTAATTTTTATTACGCACTATTTCGCGCTTCCGCTATACGCGCTAATCTCCCGGGCCGATCCACACAATCTTTCAATATCTTATATGGTATTTTGGGTACAACTTTAGATGAAGCCATGTTCAATAACTTGGCGATCAATTCTAACGCATAGCCTCAAAACGAAAGAGGTAATGTAGGAGAACTCATTATGGACCAAACCATGTTCAATAAGGTTTGATTCCTCCTTTTATCCATGTCATTAAGTTGTAGCATTTGCAGGAGACGTCCACTGAGAGAGAATCCGATTCTTTTTTTAGGTAATCCAATAATTCTGTATTTAAGTATTCAACACTTCGATAGGATCGAAGGTTCTTAATTTTTGCGTTCAATATGATTTTCTACTCCTAGTTTGAACTCTTTTAACTTTTCAAACACTTCAAACTTGTACTTCATTAAGTACACATAACCTAACCGTGAGTGATCAACGGTGAAGGTTATGAAGTAAAAAAATCATCCTCAGGCCTTTGAGTACATCACAAACGTCTGTATGGATCAAATTCAAAAGATTCATGGCTTTTCGCTCTTTTGTCCGACAAATGGCTTAACAATCTCTTTTCCTTTCAGAAAAGATTCATAAGTGAAAGAGCATCCAAATAATCTATTTCTAGATTCTTGGAGTCAATCTATCTCTTGATCTTATCTTTGAAAATGAGACATAGCCTAGCGTGCCATGTTTGTGTATATTCTTGGTTCCTCCAAGTTTCTTTTATGTTGAATATCCATAATCAAATTATGGTCATAATTAATATACAAACTAATTATGAATATGGATAATACACAAAATATTTGTGTAAGAACCAAGTGATACTTTAAAGAAAATATTTTAATAGTAAGATAATCTTCACTTGGCACAAAATACTATCCACTAACATCCTTGCTAACCACCAAGTAAATTGTTCCTATGGCTTCATCAGCAAATTTACTTGCCACTTCATAAGCCTTAGGATCACCTTTTTCTTTTTACTTTAGTCATTCGCTTCTTATTTGGTATTGCAACTTTTGCAAACATAAGCTCCATATATCTTGCAATCATATTGCTAATATGAGCTTCAAACTTGGTATCATATACCCAAGAAACAATGTTAGCAACTATGTTAAATTTCAACATTAAAGATACTTTGGGGTGTAGCAAGACACGTCTTGCAATACCTCTTTCAATGGCTAGTTTCGTGGCAGTGGAAATACTTATTACTACTTTGATCATTTTGGCTCATTTTCTGTATGACCATTAGAACTTCCTCTCACGTGTCATATCATATATGCTTATCTTCCATCCTAGAATAATTCCTTCTGAGTGGGTGAAGATTACACATGTTCTGATTGAGGTGTCCGTATTATTGTAGTAAACACTTAGGGATGTTACCATAACATCTAGTTTGTAAGATATCCTTTTATCCAACAATTGAATGTCTCACATTTCTCGTTGGTGGATTCCTCAATGGGTCAACTCACAGAAAATCTTTCCAAAATATATAGATTTCTTGGAACCCAAAAAATAATTTTGAAATTCACAAACCAATCAAAGTAGTGATGCTCAATTAGTGGACAAGTCACATAAATATGGTTATGAGTGATTTTATGCATCAACAAAAATATAAGCATTCTTTCCATCAATGTTAATTTTCAATTTATGATATGGTCTTTAATCATAAATTGCTCCCGCTATTTCTTGAAAATTCCATAAACCCTCATATGGATTTTCGGAAATCTTTTTCCTTGTGGGCTTGAGGTCAATAGAACTATCTCCATACCCCGCTGTTACGATTAGCATGGAAATAATTCTATGGGAGGTGACTTTCACAATTCTCATCCCTTTGAGATCCTCAAGATATTTTGCCTCATTTTTCACTATATCTCAAGAACTCCAAGTGAATTATGCTACTCCATGTTAAGCCCAACCCATCAACCAAAATGACCCCCATACTATCGCCCCCCATGACTCGTGAGACAGGGAAATAACAGGTAATCTACTTGTTCAAGGTGACAATACAACTTTTTAGTACTTTCAAATCATTCTACGACTCGTGAGACAATGAAGTGAAAGGTGATAGCATCTCATACATCGTCACTATGGATGGAAGACTTGGATTATCAAATCCAACTTGACTTTATCCATCACGGGCTTAATATTTTAACTTGGACATCCCAAGTGAGGGTTCAAATAATTTGTTTAGGTAAGACCTCATTAAAACATTTTATTCTTAGTCGCTTGTTTATAATATATATTTACATATATATATATATATATCGTGTACATACGAAAAGTAAAGACACATAAACAAGTATACAAGGGATCAGGGCCTAGCATGTCCCTGTTGGATGGTCATGAGCCGAATTACCGAGCCCGTGGTGAATCAATGGTTTAAAGGCTCCATGATCTTCCCATATTATTTATCATATAAATACATCATATATATGCATCATATAATATACATGAAAAATGATATATATCATATATATATATGTGTGTATCTAGTACAACAAAATAATTAAATCTCATTTGTTATTTCACATGATGTTTTCATGGACCGTATTGAATTTAATTTATGGGCACTTGATTCATAGATTTTAAATTAACTTGGACTCTCCAAGTAATAATCCTAATCATATTAGGAAAAATATCTTGTTTTTCCTAATCAAGTTGTAAGAGAAAGATGACTTTTCTTCTTCAACATTTATAAGAAAAACAAAGTTGTCTTTCTCAACTTTTGAAAAGACAAAACCAAGTTTTCCTCTTTCAATTTTGCAAGAGAAAACAAAGTTTTCTTCCTCAACCTTTGAAGATAAAAAACAAGTCTTCTTCCATCAACTTGTGTATTCAAAATACAATTAGGATATTGATATTCTCTTCAAAATAAATATTTGGACTTTCCAAATAATAGTCCTAATCATATTAGGAATAATTTTGAATTTCTCTAATCAAATTGAAAGTGAAAAACCAATTTTCTTTCTCAATTTTATATCCAAACATAAATTAGAAAACTAATATTTTTAAAAAATTTAAAATATCTAGAATGATAAAGAAATAGAGAATATACAGTAATCACCATAAAATCCGACCATGTAGGCGGGACAAAAATCCGACCATGTAGGAGGAAGGTAAAATCGACCATGTAGGCAGAAGATTAAATCCGACCATGTAGGTGGAAGATAAATCCGGCCATGTAGGCGGAAGGTAAAACCGACCATGTAGGCGAAAGATTAAATCCGACCATGTAGGCGGAAGATAAAAACCGACCATGTAGGCGGAAGATTAAATCCGACCATGTAGGCGGTAGGCGAAATACCTTAGAATCAAATTTCAACAATTGAAATATGCCCCAAAAATTAAATTCAACACATCAAGAGATTAACACATAAAATTAAATACTTTAAGCAATTTAATCCGATTAAATCTCATCAAACAAAAATAAATTCAATTGACTTGCATGACCGGGCTCTGATACCACTGTTAGTTTCGTATAGACCTCGAGACGCTAAACACAGTGGAAATTAGAGTTTAAATTACAATACAATATTGTAATTAGCAATCAAATCGCCCGTCTCGTTGCTACTACGACGCGGATCTCATGCATAAAGGAGTCAATTGAATTGTTTAGGATACCAACCTTGGTGTTCGTTGGTTGATGTAGATGATGTAAACGTTCCTAAAAACGTTTCCCATCTAAGTAATCGGTAGAAAACGGCTACTAGTCCTTCGGTACGGTAAAATCGTTCCGATCATTCTTCACGGTAGGAACACATATATCTTCCCTGTAAAGATAGTCCACACCACCTATGATGGAATCTACAATAACCCTATGCTATTAGGCATTAGAGGAATCTACGTGAATCTGTATGTTACGAGTTCCATGCAAATACAGTCCTTCCATCAAGCTAATCTCCCGATCAAAGTCTAAAGCACAAAATTGCAATCGGTTCCCGTCTAGGACTTCAATATCTATGTATCAACTCTACACTTTGTGCTACTCATTTATCAACATAGGAAACTCCTTTCCTATTTGATGAACTACCGTGGCCACGGATTTTGGAGAACACAATGTAGAGAACATAGGAGATTCTTCATCATCTCATGATGAGCGATGGATCCTATCTTGGAACTCACAAACCTTCATGCATGCTCTGACTATGTCTGAAACATGGCTTTTTAACAACTATAGAAGAAACCATAGCTGTGTCAGACATGATGAAGTCATAGCCGTCCTATGCACAACGTTACTGTGGAACCTCAAGTCAAAGGACCACTTAATGCACTATCGTAACAAAGGAGAATCAAGTCATACCGATCATGCCCCACAAGGCTTCCATATGACATCTCCTACGGGCCAGTTCAGTGAACTTGATAACTCTTTATCAAGCACCCACTAAAGTGCGTAGACGTCATACGTCATTGTCTATGTGAAACACAACAATCATCATATAAACGCATCACTAAGTGCAAGTCTCCAAGGAATCATGGTCGATGCCCCCTTCTCGACCGATTCATCGACTTGGAACATTTTAGATCAAACCATAGAGGTTGGTTTCATGGTCGCCATCATATGCGCGACCTAACCCCGTAGCACCATGATCTAAGGGCTTCAACCAAATGCATACAAATATTGTATTAAGCATAAGATGAAGATGGCCAAAGAACAATTCTTAATATTAACATTTTATTGAAAAAGATCATTTAGAATGTGCCAACAATTGGCTTGATGGTCACCACTTCTAACAGGAGGCACACTGGAGTGCGGTCAAGACTATCCTGAAGTACCTGAAAAGGACTAAGGACATGTTCTTGATCTACAGCGGTTGAGAGTTGATACTGGAAGGCTATAGCGACGCTAGCTTCCAGTCGGATGACGGTGATGCCAAGTCTCAATCTGGTTTTGTATTAAGACTAAATGGTGGCGTGGTTACTTGGAAGGGTTCCAAGCAGGCTACCACGGCGGACTCCACCATAGAGTTTTGAATACATAGCGGCTTTGGAAGCTGCTAAGGAGTGGTTTGGTTGATAAGCTACATCCAAGGGTTGGATGTCATACCTAGCATTGCTAAGCCTATAAATATCTTTCATGATAACAACAGGGCAATAACGCTAGCAAAGGAACCGAGATCTCATCAGGATCCAAGCATATTCTTAGACGCTACCATCTGCTTAGAGAAATGGATAGCAGGAGTGACGTTCGGTTGGACCGAGGCAGCTCCGTAGAAAACATAGCAGATCCACTTGCTAAGCCCATGTCGCAAGTTGCCCATACTCACCATCTGGATAAGAGGTTCGAGGTCGATAGGTGATTGGCTTTAGGTCAAGTGGGAGATTGTTAGAATAGGTGACCAGAAAGCCAATAGGTTTGGCAATTTGTAACCTATTCGACAACTTGATGTAAATGTAATATTATTATGTGATGAATAAAATGAGTGTTCGTCAGTATTCGTGTCTACTTTGTTACGCTCATTTAACATATGTTAAAACAGTGTTTTACTTATATCGCAACAAAGCCCACAGACTACGGTTAACAACTCATGCAGTTGGTCCACACATTGGATGGTGGTCATGAAACCAACTGATTTAGAGTTGGGTCTGAAACGTTCGAAGTTGAGGACCTCAAGACAGGGCATCGAGAGTCCTATTGAGACTTGAATCAAGAGTCGTGTTTATTGGATTAATTAGTGTCCTGATTCATCGGCAACAGGCGTGGGACGCCTACACGATCTTTATGGGTTGGTCGACTAAGGTCGAGCCGACTGGACTGACTCGCGGGGATCAACATGTGGAAGCATTGGAGGCTTGGTCGGTATGATTGGATTACCCCGGTTCCGATAGTACGGGAGTAGTCCTCAGACTTGAGGAATCATGGCAGTCGCGTGTACAGGATGGCTGTACCTTGGATCTGGCGAGAGGTGATCATTCTGTAAGATGATCATTATAAGCCTTGTCCAGTGTAGTCGGAATGTGTAGTGAGGACGGTGGATTCCAAGAAGAGGATCCGTCCCTGTCAGTATGTGACAGAGGTATCTTCTATGCACTCGGAGACACGTTCATGCCGTTTAAAGCTGTAGCCACAGTGGTTGGTCAAACAGGGAATGGTTTCCTGTGTCGACGCAATGAAGCATACGTAGTTTCGAGTATTAAGCATAGATGCCTAGTCAAAGGATGGGAACCGACACCCAATTTCATACCCTAGACTAAGGCCGGGAGACGGTAGATGGAAGGACCGTACCTGTATGGAATCGACGCCTAAATGTTCACGCCAACATTCACCTAGTCTGTAGTGCCTTGGACCGTTGCTAGATGGCCACCCATGGTAACGGGCCCTTGTGGGACACGGGCCCAGGTCTAGCTGAGGGTGAACCTAAAGGGTCACACACAAAATCATCGAGAAGGTTGAGAGATTGACTTGGAGTCAATCTTGAAGGATAAATAAGTAATTGGATTACTTAAGGGATAGTCCATTGGATGGACTGACCGATATTGCATCGGGCCCTGGTTAATCGGTAAATTGAATTTATCGGTTAATTATGGAAAGTTGAGATGTTGGATCTTTTGATTGGATTAAAAGACCAACGGGAATCATTTAAGTGGACATTAAATTGAATTTAATTTTTGGGTTCGTCGTAATTGAATTATGTTAAAACCCGGTCCATTAAATTTTGACCCAAGAGAAGAAATAATTCCTATTTTGGAATAAGAAGAAGTTGGACTTCTTCCCATAATGAGCATGGCCAAAATGCTCCCATGGAGGAAGCAAAATTCAGCCATGTTTCATGCAAGGTGGCGGTTGACTTGTCTCTTTTGGTAAGAGACAAATCAACTCCAATCAGGCCCTTCCTTTTTGGTATGATTTGATCATACCTTAAAAGTTGGTAGGCTTGATTGAAGAATTAATGGTAATTGATTGGGACGTATCTAGACATCCTTGGATGAATCTAGTGAAAGATTGTGGATCGTCCCGGAAAAATAGCGCAAATGCGGAAGCGCGGTATAAAATTAAAGTACGAAATTTAAACATGCTTTAATGAAAATTAAAGAACACGTTCAAGGGGTGTGCCGTTGAACTTTCCGGGTGTTCGGTGTATCTCATAAATTAAATACATACAAACAATCATGGAGGCCATAGGGGTTAAAATTAAAAAGGGGCGAAAACGTAAACCGAGACCTACCCGTTGTCGTTTTCGTCTTCAACGGCTACTCGCGTTGTTCCCCGTTTTGCACCAAGATCTCGTTCTTGAGATCCTCCAAATCGTGACACACGATCCACCGACGTATCTTGCACGTCGTGCTAGCAACGAACAAGTATTATTTTTGCAGAGGATAGATCAACCACGCGTTATGAATTAACGGGATTGATCTTCCTAAGTTCTAATGTTCCAAGAACAAGAGAACAAGAATAATATTTTCTTGCTAGAGAAAGAGAAGAGGGCGGACGAGAGGGAGAGGAGAGAGCTCGAGTGGTGTGTCTCTGTGTGTGTTGGAATTTCAAGATTCATCATCCTTGAATTGTAGGAGGCTAGGGGTTTATATAGAGGAGGAGTTTAATCCTCTTTAAACTCCAACTCTAAGAGGTCTATTTTGACTAGGATTTGACCTAGTCAAAGTCCTAGTTAAAAATAGTATTTGACCTAGCCATCCATCTCTCCCTTTCAATCTCAACCATTAATTTAATTTAATGGAATATTTAAATCCTATTAAATATTCGAAAGGCCAAATAAATAAATATAATAAATTATAAATATTTATTCTAGGCCTATTAAATTAATCCTCTAATAAATCTAATTGATTAGATTAATTCCTTTTATCAAATAATAGGAATCAATTCTCCAAAAAAATAAAGGACCCGATTAAATCCAATTTAATCATTCCTTTTCTCCAATATTTAATTCTAAATTAAATACTTGATTTGTGTGTGGATAGTGTGTGACTCTTTAGGTTCACCTTTCAGCTAGACTTGGTCGGATTCCTAGAATCCGTCCGTTACCATGGGTGGCCATCTAGCAACGGTCCATGGCACTAGAGACTAGGTGAAATATTCGGGGATGAACTTTTAGGCTCTAACAGTACATTTGTCCTTCTGTCTTCGGTCTCACCACTTAGGGTCTAGGGCACGGAAAATGCAGGTACCCATTTTGGACCTAAGTGTCGGTCTGTCCTTACTAAACGCCGCAAGGGAAACCTTCCCTTCTGTTCAGTTACTGTGGCCACAGATTTTAGGGACAAGACACAGAGCATACGTGAGACTCAACTGTCAATGCCTTTTGACAGGAGACAGATCCTTTCTTGGAAACTACTGTCACTCTGTAAACCAGAGCTGCACTAGACATGGCTTATGACTACTCAAGTGCTTCTTGGCAATCTCTCACCATATCTAAGATACAGACCTGATATACAGGTAAACTCAGCATTTCCTCAAGTCAAAGGACTTGACCTGTACCGTTGGAACCGGGAATACACGTCATACCTTGCTGACCCTACTCAAGGTCCTCCGTAAGACGGTTCCCGCAAGTCACCTCCGTAAACATATTCCAATAATCACATTAATTATGTATGTATAGTATATACAACACCTTGTGTAAGAGAATCATTATTCATCTTTTTCAAGGAAAAAGAAGACTAAAATTCGGCCCTCTCTCCTCTCTCACTCTTGGCCATCTCTCCCTTCCTACTTGTGTTCTTCATTTGATTTTGAATCAAAAGGAAGAACAAAGTAGGTTTAAGAGAACACTAATTCATAGTGTTTTCTCTTGAACCGATTCCTTCCTAAACCCATTTTCTTCTAGCAAAGAAGACGCGCGTTTCTTCCGATATGGTGTGGATCACCTTTGGAGAATCCATACGTTTGGATTTCGTGAGCAACGCAAGTAGCCGAGCATACGTAAAATCGTCAAAAGGTAATGATTTTATTTCGCTTTAATAGTTTTTAACTTTTCATCTATGCCCTATGTGTTATATGTATGCTTTTAACATTAATACATCCTACACTGAACGGCCGGTTGAGCCCAAGGGTACACCCCTTGGGATACGTTTATTTAAATTTGATTTAAATTTACACACTATTCTATGCTTTCTCGCTTCCGCTCGCACTCACCCGGGCGATCCGCTTGTTCCTTCAAGAGGTTGAGCACGTAGCGGATTTGTTAACAACTTTACAATTTAAGCCTGCTACTGTCTTGGTTGTATTAGGATAAGATCTTGGACCTAAGGTATAAGTTAAATACTGAATGAGAGTACAGGTTCAAAAGTCTATGTTATTTTGGGATTTATTCAATGTTGGAACGTGATGAATTGTTGGGTGACCGTACACGAATTACTAGAATTGGAGTACTAAGCCGAGAAATTGTATTACTGATCTTGCTTCGGTAGTTTTCTTTAGGTTGTGACAATATTAAAAGTTTGGGTCGGATATTGATTCCAAATTTGATAAGGAGTCTTTGGAGACATACTATATTTGATATGTGACAGGGATGTAAAACATGTTGTATTGATTGTTTGACAAAGTTAAGATATTAGTAACTATCAATAGTGATTTCAAGTTGTAATTGGTGTCGTGGAATTTACTGGTTATGATAGTTACTTCAAGTTATAATTGTTGTCGTAGGATTTACAAGTTATGGATTAAATGTTACGTAAGAAATATTATTAGGATGCCTTAAGAGATGGCTTGAACTTATGCAGTATATATTAGATACATGGATGGGATTGTTGGTGCTGAATAAATTATATAATGCCAAAATAGACGAGAGATATCTGGGTTTATAGAATGAGAATTTTTGGAAAAAATTATATTGATGAGATTTAAGAAAATAAACAATGACGTTAGTGCTAAGTAATAGAGTCATAGTTCATGGATAAGTTTTGGGGTATGAGAGAGGAAATGATGAAGTTGGTTTGGTTGCATATAACTTTATTATCATACATTGGGACAAGATTAATATACTCGGATAATATGTCGTACTTGTTGCTTTGATGTGTTGGGAAGAATATCTCGTAGCATGATAGTTGGTGGAAATGCCTTATTTGTTGAATTATTACGGTCTTGTTGGGACTTTTCTGATTAAGGATGTAAGAGAAATAAACCAGGATAAGATGCCTAATTATTAATAAAGACTGATGGAGTGATAACGAATGAGAGGCGAACTTGTGAACATGTGGTTATGTTGGGAAACGAAAATGCGCTATATGGAATGCTTCCCCGTACTGTAAAAATGCATTACAATTTAGGATCCTAATATTGGTAGTAGATGATGAAAAATGGTGTAGCATAATTTGTGTCTAAATGCTTAACTTATCAACAAGTGAGGATAAAATATGGAGCACTAAGAGGTAAGCTTCAACCTTTATCAATAGCTGAACAAAAATGGGAAAAGATCATTATAAATTTTGTTTCTGGGTTGCCCCGTACATCCAGAGAACGTGACGCTATTCGGTTATGTGTGGAAAGATTGACTAAATCAACTCATGTCTTGCCTATATAATACGGTGATTTGAATAAATTAGTTGAGTTATATGTTTTAGAAATTGTAAGATTATACAATGTGGCTATTTCTATGCTACAGACGATAGTAAATTAGAGTCATCACTATTCAAAAGAAGTCAATTGGGAAGTTGAGGAAAATATGAAGGAGGAGTACTCCAATTTGATCCCTTGAACGAGTGAGACAGTCAAATTTCGAGGACGAAATTTTATTAAGAGGGGAGAATTGTGACGCCCCCAAAATTTTGATATAGAATTATGAATTATTAGTATAATAAAATGGATAAATATTGTGCTGGTTTATTTAATATTTGAGGCTTAATTAGAAATTATTTGATAGGATATATTTTTGGAAATACTTGAAATTTGAAGCAATAAAAAGTTGTTGAGGATTTAATTAGAAATACTAGTAAAGCTGAGGGGGAAATAAATAAGTCTTAATACAATATGTAAAAATTAGCACTATACAATACATATATATATAAATGTGTATATGCACTACATAACATAAGAAAGATATTACTACACTAGAAAAAAAAAAACAAGTAACCTTATCCACATGTCTGTAATATAATGTTTATATATACACCTATATAGACTTACTTATCTATACACCTACATATCTAGACACATATATATAGACACTTATATAAATATATATTGATAAGCATCAACTATATAAATGTGTAGAAGGGTGTAGAATTAGAAATAAGACAAGAGATTAGAGGTGAGGCGGTGAGTGAGAGAGAGAGAGAGAGAGAGAGAGAGAGAGAGAAAGAGAGAGAGAGAGAGAGAGAGAGAGAGAGCAAGAAGGAACTTGGTCATTCCTCCATTTTTATCAAAGCTTGGGCCATTTCACCTTTGATTTGGTAAGTTTTAGTTCCTATTTCTTGTTTAAATTCGTGTAGGAGTTGGTGTGTGAGTGAAATTGAAGATATGAACCGATTAAGATTCAAGAAAGACATCAGGATAAACCCTGCCCGAATAGTCTCTATTTTTCAAGAAACTATCGCGTTTTATCAGTCCAAAAATTAGTGATTTTTATGTCTATGAAAACCTTATGATGTCCTCTATAACTTTAGAGTTTTGAGCAGAAGCTAAATCCATCATTGTAATCGGTAAAAATAGAAAAAACATTCTGTTGCCCTGTTTCTACTGAAAATCAGACAAGGTGTACTAAAAAACCTTATACCTTGAGATATAAAGGTTGAAATTCTGTTATTCTTATTTATAATGAAACTAGAAAAATAGTATGGCATATTGTGAGAATATCATGACTTTTGAACGGCTGTGTGAATTTGTATAGTGTTTTGAAGTAGTATAACCGAATCTGTATCAGTGAGAACAGGGGTGTAGTAAATCCTAACTAACTTATTATATAAAAATCCAATTCTCATCATTCTTGTTGGATATGAAACTAGAGACAAAAGGATAATATTTGGAGTAAAAATAACACTTTTATCAGCTATATTTTGGTCTGTAGAAAAGTTGTAAGCTAGGACAGAGGCGCTGTCAATCCTGTTAAAAGAGATAGATTAAAGTGGTATAAGTATTCATCTTTTAATTGTCATTGCAGGAACTGTTTATGTTAAATAAATTATTTGGAATATGTTTTAGGAGGTAGATCCATTGGGAAAAACTCACACTATGAATTAAGTCCACCAGCGATCGGTACATTTTGTAAGTGGATGATTAGCACCGTCTATATATGCTCCTCTTGATCATTTTGATAATATCTATATGCGAGTCTATGATTGTGCTTCTAGTAATTTATGAGGATGTTAGAATTTATGGATGGTTTGAGTTGAGTGCTTAGTTCGTGAAAGAAAGGTAAATACACGATTAGAGTCATCCAAAAGTGCTTTATTTTATCTATTGACATTACCTTGATGTGTGAATGGTGTTGGAAAAGAATTACTATGATGGTGTGATTGATTTGATGCTTTATCACTCAATGATGATGTGGTGCAAATAAGACGAGAAAGTGTACGTTTAATGCTCCATGAGTTTTATTGATGCTCATAAATGAATTTGTGATGCTATGTTGTCTTCTGTGAATAGTTGCTTACAAGAACAGTGATATAGGGAAATGAGGGAGTTTTGGAAACCGAGTACAATTATTATATGGATACCCCTTGGTGATCTAAACTAGCCTGTATGGCAACTCAGCTTGTGTAGCAAAACGAGCCTGTGTGGTAACTTAGCCTGTGTGGCAAACTAGCCTGTGTGGCATGCCAAGGGGGATTCACTTAACGTAATGGCAATGATTGGTGAGATTGAGTTGGTGGAGAATTACACTATATCACTCTCTTGTAAGCAGACTAGGTACTAATGGGTTTGATTATCTTTCTATGAGTTGCTTACTGTGAAAGAATGTGTGGATCGGCCCAGGAGATAAGCGCGTATAGCGGAAGCGTGAAATAGTGCGTAATAAAAATTACAAAACATAATTAAAAGGAATTTAAATTATGCATAACATACATAAACGAATCAAGGGGTGTGCCCTTGATTCTCCTGGGCGTTTGGTGTATCTCATGTTCAATAAAACACAACATGGAGGCCATAGAATTGAAACCGAAAAAATGAAATTAAAGAACCTACCCGGTTGTAGTTTTGTCTTCGTTTCGGCTGCATGCATTGTTCCCCGTTTTGCACCAAGATCTCAAAGAAGAGACTGTCTAAACCATCTCACTCGCTCCACCGGAAAGCAAACAACCCTTGTGCTAGCAAGAAATTATTTGGGGAGAAGAGACATCGATACATGCTATGAATTAACGCAATCAATGTCTCTTATGTTCTTAACTTGAAATAAAATCAAGAAGAACAAAGTATAATTCTTGGAGAGAAAAGAAGGGGATGGACAAAACTTGAGAGGGAATTGAGAGATGAGAGTTGTAGAGAATACTAGGTGTGAGTGTGAGTTTTTTTGAGTATTTATAGAAGATGGAATTTCCTATTCCTTCTCAAACTCTTCCAAAGAGACACACTTTGACTAGGATTTTGACCTAGTCAAATTAGGCTTTGATTAAGTCAAATTAATCATGGCCCTTCATCTCATCATTCTCTAGATCAAATCTTGTCCATCCATTTTGATGGGCTTTATGGAATGGGCATATTTAATTCTAAATTAAATATTCCCATGGACTTTTATATTAAATCATATTTAATATACTAAGCCCATTAATTAATTAATGGAAAGGACTTATTTAATTCTAAATTAAATTGTCCCATGCACTTTATATTAAATCCAATTTAATATACCAAGCCCATTAATTAATTCCATAGAATGGGATTATTTAATTCTAAATTAAATAGTCCCATGGACTTTATATTAAATCCTATTTAATATACCAAGCCCACTAATTAATTAATTCACCCTTTTAATCTAATTAAAAGGAAAAGCCCATGCTTTATAAAATTCATAAATCTAATTTATGAACTCAAGCCCGATTATCCCAAATAATCCATCGAGGCTTGAATCTCCAAGAAGTATAATTTTAATTCCATTAAATTAAACCTTCTCCCGGAATTAATTCCAAATTAATTCCCTTTCATTTGGTGTAGCGGGTGTGACTCTTTAGGTTCACCTTTCAGCTAGACTTGGACCTACTTCTTGTTATTTCATAACCAAAGTAGTCTGTTACCATGGGTGGCCATCTAGCAACGATGCATGGCACTAGAGACTAGGTGAATTTATGGTGTGAACATTTAGGCTCCGAGTTATACGCAGGTGCGGTCCTACCGACGCTCGATTACGTACGGGTACGGTCCTACTGTCGCCTGTCTCCCGGCCTTTAGTCTAGGGGTCGGTTCCCATCTTTGACTAGGCAACTATGCATAATGCTCGAGATAGGTTTAAACTCGACGTAGGAAATCCTTTCCCACTACATCAAGTGCTATGGCCATAGACTTTGTGAGTCTAAACCATCTCCGAGCGCATAGGAGATCTTGCTGTCATATCCTTTGACAGGGACAGATCCTATCTTGGAATTCACCGTTCTTACATACTCCGACTGCACTGGACGAGGCTTATGATGACCATGTGATATAATCGGTCAAATTTCACCAGATCCAAGATACAACCTTAGTATGTAGGGGACTGCCGTGATCCTCAAGTCCGAGGACTAATCCCGTACTATCGGAACCGGGAATACGAGTCATACCGACCAAGCCCGAGTGGCTTCCATATGACGATTCCCGCGAGTCACCTCAGTCGACCGCTCCCAGCAGGCCGACCCACTAACACTGCTTAGACGATCCACGTCACCCGTCGATGAAACACGACAGCAGATGCTTAGTGCAAGTCTCAAATGGATTCTCGATGCCCTGTCTCGAGATTCCTTTAACTTGGAGTATTTCAGACTGATTCGGCGAAACTGATTTCATGAACCTACCTCCAAGCGTAGTTCCAATTTCCCGAAATGTTATTTCAGTCTGTGGGCGTTTGTTTGTGACATCGTAAACGATGCAAGCAGTAAGTACAACAAACTCATGTCTATGAATCCTTACTACATTCATTAACATAATATTACTTGTTCACAGATTGATGAATGGTTCTCAGAACAGCCAATACCATTGACTTTCTGGTCACCTATTCTAACAATCTCCCACTTGACCAATAAGTCAATTACCCACTTTGTTCAGAATCCTCTGAGTATGAGTAATCTACGATACCGACTAAGGTATTGTGAGTCCGCTTATATTTCCTTGCGAAGCAATACGGTCTAACCGTGTTACCTCTATCCACCATTGCCTCTTAGAGATGGTGGTTGTCTAAGAATATTTTCGTGGATCTTATGATGAGATCTCGTCCCAATACTCCCATAGTCAAGTTGCCTGCCATATAGGCGAACGTGGCTTGGTCGTGCTAGGCGCCACGTCCATCCTATGGACGCGGTCTTCATCAGTGACCACTATCCGATGCATTCGTCATTGGGCCTGACTGTGCATACCTTTTGATACTAACTGGTTTTCACTTATGCTCTGGAAGCTAGTATCGCTTTAGCCTTCCAAAGCAACTCTCAACAGACGGTGCATCATGAACACATCTTTAGTCCTTATTCGGGTACTAAGGATCGTTCTTGATTGCTGTCTTCAACCCTCAGTGCATTACCGATTTATGTTGAGCCATGCTAGAAGCACTCTCAACATCGGTTCCTATGCACCGAGTAAACATATCATATGTGTGCCTAGGGTTAAGACGTAGGGGATACTCAACATCCAAGCCTTCTTATTAGTCCACCGTGACTAAGTCTTGAATGGCTTGATGCTTTATGCATAGTATCCAAGTTTTCTCATCAGTCTTACTGAGTCTCGAACAACTTGTCCCTCTACATATTTGAGTTTTTCTCATCAGTCCACCATGACTGAGTCTTTGAAAAGCTCAATTCATGATATGTATGTGGGAACCCTTAAATGTCATGGAGAATTTTCGTGAGTTACAGTTGTGTTTTTAGTGATTCCTAATGTCTTCAATTCATCCATGGATCAAGACATTACACACTTAAACACATGGAACACCATTTCTACTCCACTGATCACCTACGTCGTTTAAGACCGAGTCATGCTCCGTATGAGCTCGTCAAAACGAATATTCCAGTTATGCGGTGTTTCAAACCTTGTTTGAATTTCCTAGTGGATTCTATGGCTCCTCTCCATAAATCCTACTAGGATGTCCAACATCATGTTCCGCAGGTCATTTGGATTACTATCCAAATTTGACCGAACATATCCCGATCACTCGTACCTCTTATGACATTCGGGTTCGTTCTTAAGGGGACTTGGAATATGATCAATTTAAGAAATGCGATTTCTAAGCAATGTTAGTATTATTCTGTCGTAAACTTGTACAAATTAGACACTGAGTCTAATTTGTCTCCCACTAGTCCTTTGACGTATGTAGGATCCTTCTACATGCTCAAGGACTTTGTCGGGACATAGGCTTGCCAAAACCATGGCTCCTTGTGCGTGACTCCTAGCAAAGTGCCACGTTCCTTACGTTGGCAATTTTGAGTCTACGTCTACACGGGCTAAGGTAATTGGGCGAAACTTCGATCGATCTTCGTGCAACGAGATTCGATCGTTCCCTTTATCAGAGACCGTCATACTTGGCCTTTACAGGAAACGTTTCATTGAGAATTCCATTCTCAACCACGGGTTCTTTTTCCCATGCGAATCGTAAAAGCGGGGTATGGGGAGATCGTTGTGGATCCCGAGCCCACTAGGAAAGGATTTCCCGAAAACAACGTTTGAGAGTGCCGTGTTTTCGTAGAAATAGTGAGAGAGGTTAAGGACTAAAGACCGAGACTTAACCAAAATATTACTTCATTCTGCTTATTATTTTCTGTTTTATATATTTGTGAATGTCTAAGAATCCAACCAAACACATTTACTAAGAGGCTTATTAAAAAGGAACCAATTACACGAATTGACTGCGAAATCTTAAGATGGTCTTAGATTTCCAGAACCTTAACTCACATACCGCAATGAGGACGTTCCTCAGCGCTTGCCGGAGGGATCGACAACTAAGCCAACACTTGGCGTTCAAAAGTTGAAGGATGACCACCGGCAAGTAGGATATAATGATGTTGGCTCAAACTATGCTTCGTTTGCATCATGTCTATATGGTCTTGGACCAGCATGAGGGGTAAAATGCAACGAAGGCATGTTTGGAGCTAAGATGACGGAAGGGATGTCGGTACAAAGAACATGGAGTGATGATGCAATCCCTAGTGGAGAAGCTCAAAAGACCTCCACGCCAGTCTTGAAAAAGAGACGTACATTGACATGATCCTTCAGTCTCTTCCTCCCTCCGACGAACCATTAATTATCAACATGAATGAGCTTAGAAAAGATCTTCATAGGTTGGTAATTATGTTGGTCTAGTACGAAGCAACGATTGCAAAATCTGCACCGTCAGTACTAGTAGGAGAGGCTTCAACCTTCATGGTGAAAGGCAAGGGTGCCAGACGCCAAAAGAGGAAGAAGGGTAAGGTGACATCAACTATTAAGCACTGCAAGTGCTGTTCCTTTACAACACAAGGTGGAGGTAAAGGAAAGAGAAAAAGGTTCAGCAGTCAAGTTCATAGATTCTAAGGACGTAAGCATTCACTGTCGTAAAGAGGGCCATTGGAAAAGGGAGTATCCTGAACCTCTCTCCAATGTAGGTAAAATTTGATATTGAGTATTGACATGATCACCTTTTCTCTATTTGGTATTTGATACCATTCCTATCACTAATCTGTGGGTGGTTTGCAGAAAGTGAATAAGGACTTAAAAGCCAAGAACAGTTCTACGATTCAACAATGGCAAGGTCCATTGATGAAAAGGACTAGAGACTTGTTAGGCCCATAATCGTGATCATGTTAGGATAATATAGGAATTACGTAACCTAGCATGATCAAAAGTATGTCTCTTTGTTGGACAAAGGTTTTATTACATACATATTTGATCGAACAAAATTATTGAATATTGATTCATGTTTGCTATTAGTTACACATGAATTCCTAGAAACACCATCCCATAAAAAGGTTTATGGATACTCAAAATTTTAATTATCGAAATGGATTAATCAAGACCAACTTACAGATTTTGGCATCAACAACAGCTAGGACGTTTCTTCTTATTAAAAGATAAGTAAATTGGAAAGTTCGATGAATCTAGAAATAGATGATTCGAATCAACTAAATTTACGAGTCTCTTATAAAGAAGAAAGTCCGAAAGCTCTTTGTTTGACGAAGTAGGCTTGCCAAATAGTCTATTGGAAGGGATTCAAGAAGACAACTGTAGGTTACTAATACACAAGACCATAAGAGGGTTCAAAAGTCTAAAGGTCCCATAGGAGGTTTGGGAATTAGACTTAAGGAGGTGAACCATAAATGGTTGCAAAATTAAACCTGTTTCGATAGGATCGAAAAGGCCGTGTATTTAGTGGGAGCTCTTGAGCATCCCAGTTGAGAATGGAATTCTCAATGAAACGTTTCCTGTAAAGGCCAAGTATGACGGTCTCTGATAAAGGGAACGATCGAATCTCGTTGCACGAAGATCGATCGAAGTTTCGCCCAATTACCTTAGCCCGTGTAGACGTAGACTCAAAATTGCCAACGTAAGGAACGTGGCACTTTGCTAGGAGTCACGCACAAGGAGCCATGGTTTGGCAAGCCTATGTCCCGACAAAGTCCTTGAGCATGTAGAAGGATCCTACATACGTCAAAGGACTAGTGGGAGACAAATTAGACTCAGTGTCTAATTTGTACAAGTTTACGACAGAATAATACTAACATTGCTTAGAATCGCATTTCTTAAATTGATCATATTCCAAGTCCCCTTAAGAACGAACCCGAATGTCATAAGAGGTACGAGTGATCGGGATATGTTCGGTCAAATTTGCATAGTAATCCAAATGACCTGCGGAACATGATGTTGGACATCCTAGTAGGATTTATGGAGAGGAGCCATAGAATCCACTAGGAAATTCAAACAAGGTTTGAAACACCGCATAACTGGAATATTCGTTTTGACGAGCTCATACGGAGCATGACTCGGTCTTAAACGACGTAGGTGATCAGTGGGAGTAGAAATGGTGTTCCATGTGTTTAAGTGTGTAATGTCTTGATCCATGGATGAATTGAAGACATTAGGAATCACTAAAACACAACTGTAACTCACGAAAATTCTCCATGACATTTAAGGGTTCCCACATACATATCATGAATTGAGCTTTTCAAAGACTCGGTCATGGTGGACTGATGAGAAAAACTCAAATATGTAGAGGGACAAGTTGTTCGAGACTCAGTAAGACTGATGAGAAAACTTGGATACTATGCATAAAGCATCAAGCCATTCAAGACTTAGTCACGGTGGACTAATGAGAAGGCTTGGATGTTGAGTATTCCCTACGTCTTAACCCTAGGCAAATATATGATATGTTTACTCGGTGCATAGGAACCGATGTTGAGAGTGCTTCGAGCATGGCTCAACATAAATCGGTAATGCACTGAGGGGTTGAAGACAACAATCAAGAACGATCCTAAGTACCTGAATAAGGACTAAAGATGGGTTCATGATGCACCGTCTGTTGAGAGTTTCTTTGGAAGGCTAAAGCGATACTAGCTTCCAGAGAATAGGTGAAAACCAGTTACTCTCAAAGGTATGCACAGTCAGGCCCAATGACGAATGCATCGGATAGTGGTCACTGATGAAGACCGCGTCCATAGGATGGACGTGGCGCCTAGCACGACCAAGCCACGTTCACCTATATGGCAGGCAACTTGGCTATGGGAGTATTGGCACGAGATCTCATCACAAGATCCACGAAAATATTCTTAGACAACCACCATCTCTAAGAGGCAATGGTGGATAGAGGTAACACGGTTTAGACCGTATTGCTTCGCAAGGAAATATAAGCGGACTCACAATACCTTAGTCGGTATCGTAGATTACTCATACTCAGAGGATCTGAACAAAGTGGGTAATTGACTTATTGGTCAAGTGGGAGATTGTTAGAATAGGTGACCAGAAAGTCAATGGTATTGGCTGTTCTGAGAACCATTCGTCAATCTGTGAACAAGTAATATTATGTTAATGAATGTAGTAAGGATTCATAGGCATGAGTTTGTTGTACTTACTGCTTGCATCGTTACGATGTCACAACAAACGCCCATAGACTGAAATAACATTTCGGGAAATTGGAACTACGCTTGGAGGTAGGTTCATGAAAATCAGTTTCGCCGAATCAGTCTGAAATACTCCAAGTCAAAGGAATCTCGAGACAGGGCATCGAGAATCCATTTGAGACTTGCACTAAGCATCTACTGTCGTGTTTCATCGACGGGTGACGAGGATCGTCTAAGCAGTGTTAGTGGGTCGGCCTGCTGGGGAGCGGCCGACTGAGGTGACTCGCGGGAATCGTCATATGGAAGCCACTCGGGCTTGGTCGGTATGACTCGTATTCCCAATTCCGATAGTACGGGATTAGTCCTCGGACTTGAGGATCACGGCAGTCCCCTACATACTAAGGCTGTATCTTGGATCTGGTGAAATTTGACCGATTATATCACATGGTCATCATAAGGCTCGTCCAGTGCAGTCGAAGTATGTAAGAACGGTGAATTCCAAGATAGGATCTGTCCCCTATCAAAGGATATGACAGCAAGATCTCCTATGCGCTCGGAGATGGTTTAGACTCACAAAGTCTATGGCCATAGCACTTAATGTAGTGGGAAAGGATTTCCCACGTCGAGTTAAACCTATCTCGAGCATTATGCATAGTTGCCTAGTCAAGAATGGGAACCGACCCCTAGACTAAAGGCCGGGAGACAGGCGACAGTAGGACCGTACCCGTACGTATCGAGCATCGGTAGGACCGCACCTGCGTATAACTCGGAGCCTAAATGTTCACACCATAAATTCACCTAGTCTCTAGTGCCGTGGACCGTTGCTAGATGGCCACCCATGGTAACGGAGTACTTTGGTTATGAAATAACAAAAAAGTAGGTCCAAGTCTAGCTGAAAGGTGAACCTAAAGAGTCACACCCGCTACACCAAATGAAAGGGAATTAATTTGGAATTAATTCCGGGAGAAGGTTTAATTTAATGGAATTAAATTATACTTCTTGGAGATTCAAGCCTCGATGAATTATTTGGAATAATCGGGCTTGAGTTCATAAATTAGATTTATGAATTTTATAAAGCATGGGCTTTCCTTTTTAATTAGATTAAAAGGGTGAATTAATTAATTAGTGGGCTTGGTATATTAAATAGGATTTAATATATAAAGTCCATGGGACTATTTAATTTAGAATTAAATAATCCCATTCTATGGAATTAATTAATGGGCTTGGTATATTAAATAGGATTTAATCTAAAGTCCATGGGACTATTTAATTTAGAATTAAATAAGTCCTTTCCATTAATTAATTAATGGGCTTAGTATATTAAATATGATTTAATATAAAGTCCATGGGAATATTTAATTTAGAATTAAATAGGCCCATTCCATAAAGCCCATCAAAATGGATGGACAAGATTTGATCTAGAGAATGATGAGATGAAGGGCCATGATTAATTTGACTTAATCAAAGCCTAATTTGACTAGGATTTGACTAGGCCAAAATCCTAGTCAAAGTGTGTCTCTTTGGAAGAGTTTGAGAAGGAATAGGAATTCCATCTTCTATAAATACTTAAAAAAACACACACTCACACCTAGTATTCTCTACAACTCTCATCTCTCTATTCTCCCTCAAATTTTCGTCCATCCCTATTTTTCACTCTCCAAGAATACTACTTTGTTCTTCTTGATTTATTCAAGTTAAGAACATAAGAGACATTGATTGCGTTAATTCATAGCGTGTATCGATGTCTCTTCTCCCCAAATAATTTCTTGCTAGCACAAGTGTTGTTTGCTTTCCGGTGGAGCGAGTGAGATGATTTAGAGGGTCTGTTCTTTGAGATCTTGGTGCAAAACGGGGAACAATGCGTGTAGCCGAAACGAAGACAAAACTACAACCGGGTAGGTTCTTTAATTATGTTTTTTCGGTTCTAATTCTATGGCCTCCATGTTGTGTTTTATTGAACATGAGATACACCGAACGCCTGGGAGAATCAAGGGCACACCCCTTGATTCGTTTATGTATGTTGTGCATGATTTAAATTCCGTTTAATTATGCTTTGTAATTTTTATTACGCACTATTTCGCGCTTCCGCTATTCGCGTTAATCTCCCGGGCCGATCCACACCGATTTCTTTCAATTCTAACAATCTCCCACTTGACCCTAAAGCCAATCACTCATGACCCTCAAACCCATCTTCCCAAGATGCTGAGTATGAGCAACCTGCGACACCGGCTTGCTCAGCGGATCTGCCGTATTTTCTGCCGATGTGACTCGGTCCATTCGAACGTCACCTCTTCCCACCATCTCTCTAAGCAGACGGTAGCGTCTAAGAATGTGTTTGGATCGGTGATGAGATCTCGGTTCCTTCGCTTGCGCTATAGCCCCGTTGTTATCACAGAAGATAACTATTGGCTCGGCAATGCTAGGCACTACACCCAACTCTTGGATGTAGTTTTTCATCCAAACCGCCTCCTTAGCTGCTTCCGAAGCCGCTATGTACTCAGCTTCCGTGGTGGAATCAGCTGTAGTATCCTGCTTGGAACTTTTCCAAGCCACCACACCACCATTCAGCTTGAATACAAACCCAGATTGAGACTTGGCATCATCCTCATCAGACTGGAAGCTAGCATCGCTGTAGCCTTCCAGAATCAACTCTCCACCACCGTAAACCAAGAACATATCTTTAGTCCTTCTCAGGTACTTAAGAATGGTCTTGACTGCAGTCCAGTGAGCCTCACCGGCACAAGCCTGATATCTGCTCGTAACGCTCAAAGCGAAAGCAATATCGGGCCTTGTGCACTGCACAACATACTTTATGCTGCCTACGGCTAAAGCATAGGGGATGTCCAACATCCTTCTAACTTCCTCATCAGTCTTAGGAGACTGCTTCTTGGACAGTTTAACCCCATGCCTCATAGGAAGGAACCCTCGTTTGGAGTTTTCCATCTTGAATCTTTTCAAGACTTTCTCAACATACGAGGTTTGGGTCTTTCCTAACATCCTTTTAGATCTATCCCGGATAATCTTGATGCCTAGGATGTAGGAAGCATCACCCAAATCCTTCATGGAGAATTGTGTAGACAACCATGCTTTAGTGTCACCTCACATCTTTACATCATTCCCAATGAGTAAGATGTCGTCCACATAAAGCACTAGGAACGCAACTGAGCTCCCACTGACCTTCTTGTATACATAAGGGTCAAACTCGTTCTTGATGAAATCATAACCCCGTATGACTTCATCAAAACGGATATTCCAACTTCGGGAAGCTTGTTTGAGATCATAGATGGACCTTTAGAGATGGCAGACCTTCTGCTCTTCCCCCAACAGATGTGAAACCCTCCGGCTGATCCATATAGATCTCTTCCTCAACAAATCCATTAAGGAAGGCCGTTTTCACGTCCATCTGCCATATTTCATAGTCATACCATGCAGCTATGGCAAGCATAATCCGAATGGACTTAGCCATGGCTACGGGCGAATAGGTTTCCTCAAAATCGACCCCAGGCCGCTGAGTATAACCTTTTGCCACAAGCCTGGCCTTGAAGGTAGTCACCTTCCCGTCAGCTCCAAGCTTACGTTTGTAGACCCATTTACACCCGACGGGCTTGACACCCTTGGGTGGATCTACTAAGGTCCAAACCCTGTTTGAACTCATATAGTCCATTTCGGATTTCATGGCCTCAACCCATTTTCCCCAATCAATGTCCGACATTGCTTCTCCATAGGTCTTTGGATCATTGTCCAACTGACCGGTCACCCCTAGAAACCCATACCTATCAGGTTGATGGGAAACTCTAGTCGACCTTCGGATGACAGGAATATCGTCAGTGGGAACTACAGGTGCAGATGATGTCGTTGCATCCGTTTGAGGTATTGCCTCACTTGATTCCTCAAGGAGCAATTCCTCACGATGGGTATCCGTTGGAAAACCCTTTTCCAGGAACACTGCGTTTCTCGAGACAAAAACCTTTTTCTCAGAAGGATCATAAAAATAATACCCCGCAGTTTCCTTAGGATAACCCACGAACCTGCACAAACTAGACCTGGAGTCCAGTTTGTCTCCCACTAGTCTCTTGACGTATGCAGGGCTACCCCATACTCTCAAGTACTTGTAGGAAGCAGGCTTGCCATGCCATATCTGATATGGGGTCTGGGCCATAGTCTTAGAAGGCGCCATGTTTAATAACTTGGTTGCCGTCTCAAGAGCATAACCCCAGAAGGATAAGGGCAGTTCAGTAAAACTCATCATGGATCGAACCATGTCCAACAAGGTTCGATTCCTCCTTTCAGAGACGCCGTTCAGTTGTGGCGTTCCGGGAGGAGTCCACTGAGAGAGAATCTCATTCTCTTTAAAGTAATCCAAGAATTCCCCACTCAAATACTCACCACCTCGGTCCGACCGAAGGACTTTAATTTTGCGACCAGTTTGGTTTTCAACTTCAAGCCTGAACTCTTTAAACCTTCCAAAGGCCTCAGACTTGTACCTCATAAGGTAAACATAACCATACCGTGAGTGGTCATCGGTAAAAGTTATGAACTAAGAAAATCCTCCTCTGGCCTGTGTATTTAGTGGCCCACAGACATCTGAATGGACCAAATCCAACAGACCACTGGCAAGCATACTTTGTCCAACAAAGGGCTTCTTGGTCATTTTCCCTTTTAGACAAGACTCGCAGGCCGGTAGATGGTCCAAATCATCTATTTCTAGACTCTTTGAGTCCACCAACCTCCTAATCCTGTCTTGAGAGATGTGACCTAGCCTTGCATGCCAAATCTGTGTGTTTTCTTGATTATCCATTTTCCGTTTGTTTTGAGCAGTCATGATCAAATCACGCTGTTGAAGAATATAAAGACCATTATGAAGTTTACCTAGCAGATGTGAAGAACCATTCTTCATCAAATAAAAATAATTTTTATTGATCATGAAATCAAAACCAGCATTGTCCAACAACGGTATTGAAATGATATTCTTGATCATGCTAGGTACATAATAGCAATCTTTTAATTCTATCCTAACTTGATCACTAACAACTAAGTGGACTAGACCTACAGCTTCAGCAGCAATAGCCTTGCTATCACCAAGCCTCAGCACGACCTCGTCCCTACTTGGCTTTCTGCTTCTTTCCAGCACCTGCAAATCATTGCAGATGTGAGCTCCACAACCGGTATCCAATACCCAAGAAGCAAAATTAGTAATCATGTTAACCTCAATAACAAATATACCTTCATTGGAGAGGAGCTTGGGGCAGTCCCTCTTCCAATGCCCTCTTCCATGGCAATGCATGCAAATATCATTTGCCCTCGATTGCTGCGGTCCAACCTTTCCCTTTCCTTTGCCCATCCCCACTGGGGCAACAGGAGCGCTCTGAGCGCTAGCAGCGGCTTTTGCCTTTCCCTTCTTCCTCTTCCAGCGTCCGGCCCTCTTGCCTTTCGCCTTAGAGGTCGAAGCCTCCCCAACCAGTATCGCCGGCGCAGACCTTTTGGTCGTTGCGTCGAACTGGGTCAACATGTTAATCAACTCGTGTATGGACTTCTCAAGCCCATTCATGTTGTAATTCACGACAAAAGGGTCGTAAGAGGGAGGAAGAGACTGTAGGATCACATCTATATATGTATCATTATCAAGTCCAACTTTCAGATCCTCGAGCTTTTCCACAAGGGAAAGCATCTTGATCCCATGTTCATGTACAGAGGATCCTTCAGTCATCTTGGTGCCGAAAAATGCTTTTGTGGCGGCATATCTAATATGCCTATCCGGAACCGCATACATATCTTGTAAGCGGAGCATTATCGCGTCGGCATGGTCCAGCCTATCATACTGCTTCTGGATCTCATTGGTCATGGATGCCAGTATGATGCTGCGTACCTTGCGGTCATCCTCATGCCATTTTTCGAACGTCAAACGCTCTTCTGGCGAGGAACCTTCCGGCAAGGTTACGGGAAATGGCTTATCCAGAACATAAGCCTGGTTTTCGTAATCAAGGACAATCCTCAGATTACACAGCCAATCGTTGTAGTTCGTTCCATTAAACTTATTAGTCTCCATAATCATAGATAACGGGTTCTTAGACATCTACATTCAAAATGTAAAGCAGAAATTAGCAAACGAATTGTAATATTAATTCAAGTTTATGACATGGTCTTTAGTCATTAACCCTCCCACTATTTCTACGAAAGCCCACCACTCTCAAGTGGGGTTTCGGGAAACCATTTCCTAGTGGGCTTGGGATCCACAAACGTAATTCTCCATGCCCCGCTTTTACGATTCACATAGAAAAAGCTTTGTGGGAGGTATCCAATACCATTCTCATCCAATGAGATTCCCAAGATATTTTGCCTCACCTCTTTCACATGATTCCGAGGACTCCAAGCGAATCATGTTACTTCGGCATTAGGCCCGACCCATCAACCAAATCATATCTCAACTGTCGCCCCCCACGACTCGTGAGACAGGGAAACAAGAGCATATTCCTTTGTTCGTAACAATAATGCAACTTTCTTTCATTCCAAAACGTGCCACGACTCGTGAGACCACGCTTTAGAGGAAAGTAGCTTCCTCATTACATTATTACGGATGGAAGGCTTGGAATAATCAAACCATTTGATTTAATTCCATTTTGGGCCTAATATTTACTTGGACCATCCAAGTGAGAGTTCATCATTTTATTAAGACCGAGACCTCATCATTGTTAGTATTTTGCATGCTCAAGATTTAAACATATAATGTAATAAGATGCATTCCAAACACACCATACATCAAAGCATAAAAAACTTAAGTACATGCAAAGTAAGCCTAGCACGCCCCTGTTAGGATGATCACAAGCCCATTCCTAAGTGATCCACTGAGCCCGCAGTGGATCTATGGTCAAACTAGGGTAGACCTACACTATTACAATATTTACATCCTATTATCATCTAATGGGGCCTTGTAAAAATTCCTCCTTTGTTCTTCTTGATCTTCCATCATGGGCTCCATCCACCGGACCTTCATCTCCTTGGAAGCTTACAATTAATAAATTAAATCCTCACAATCTAATCTACTCTCATTACAACTTAAAAGAAACCCCAATCATAAGTCGGGGGGAGTACATTAATAGAGAGGAAGAAAGCCTTATTATTCCAAGGCTAAAAACGATAGAGAGAAGAAAAACAAAGAGGCACGCAGGCCTCACCCAACAATAAATTAAACCATACAAAGGCCAAAAAAAGGGCTAGTGATCATCCTTATTGTTTATCAAATAAACAACAACAACAAAGCACATTTACATCAAATATAAATATGCCATCACATAAATACATACCATGTATTTATAATAAGATATCCAATATCTAACCATAAACATAATTAAGTGCAGAAAATAATATATTAAGCAATTGAAAAAACGGATATCACCCATATATCCAATGTATAAACCATTTTAGTTTGGAAACCATTTCCAAAACAATCTAAGGCATCAAAAATAATTTTAGAAAAATCCAATTTAACTAAAATTAAAATATGCAAAAAATTACTCACATTCAGAAAACAGCAGAAATTAGAAAATTGAAATTTTCACGAAAAACGATGCAAAACGGCCCAAACGTCCCAGACCGGCCGACGGCCGGCCGTACGCGCGCGCGCGCGGCCAGCGCGCGCAGCACTGCGCGCCCAGCGCACAGCGCCTGCGCTGCCCGCCAGCACGCACGGCCAGTGGGCGCGCGCGCCAGGCAGCGCGCGCAGGCCACTGCCCGCGCGCGCGCCCGGCCTGCGCGCCTGCTGGCCCAGTGACCGGCCGGCAGGCAGCAGCAAGCAGACGGCTGCTGAACGTTTTCCAATATATATATTTTTTTTATATCTGCTGTAAAACTGAAATATAAACATGCATTTACAGAAAATCAAATTCTCATAAAAGGCATAGATATCCATAATTTCAAAAGCAAAATTAACACATATTTTCATACATATAATCATGCTAGAAAAAACCGTAGAACATGCTTTCCAAAAGCATTTTAAACACGTTCAACATGCTTAACACATTATAAAATGTAAATCCTTAAAGCCACACACCGAACCGGGCTCTGATACCACTAAAAGAATCGGGTACGGCCCGGGAACGCAACGGAAGCGTAAAAAACGTAAATTTAAGACATAATTTAAACCGGATTCAAAGGGGTGTTCCCTTTGAAGTTCCCGGGCGTTTGGTGTTTGTCAAAGCATAAACAACAAAATAAAACATGCTAGACATGTGGCTTAAAAGGAGAAGAAGAAAGTTATACAAAAATGTAAAAAGGAAACCAACCTTTGTTCGTTTATGTAGAAGGAGTTCGTGCGTTGTTCCTTTCTTTTCTTTCTTCGTTCGTCCACTTGAGAGCTCAACGTAGAACTCCTCTAATGCCTTCCACACCACACTATGGATTTATTTCTACTCTATTGCTAGATAGAAATTAGAAACAAAGAAGAAGAAACAATTCCAAAGAAAGCACTATCGATTAGTGTACCTTGGAATGTTTTTGTTTAATCTTCTCTAAGAAGTATGAACACTAAAAGAGAGAATTTTCAGAGAGTATTTGGCTAAAAACTCCAGCAAAAAGTGAAGCAAGTTAAGTGAATTGTGTCTAGCAAAGTAGTTTTGTGTATGTAGAATGTAGTGTTCAAAAAACCACCTACATAAGTAACCTCCAAGGCAACTTCCACATACACACACTTCTAGCACATCCACTACACATGATAGCAAGAGAAAACCACCCACAAATCAGCAAATTTTCGTGCTCATCATGTTCATATGTGGAAGAGTTGAAACTCCTCCTTAACTAGCTTCAACTTGCATGAAAAAAGGGACTTGGACCTTCATGGTTTTTGGACTTGTATTTAATCAAATTAAATAAAGTCCAAACATGTATCCATTGGGCATTAATTAATCTAATTAATTTCAATCCAATTGAATCCTAATTATTTATTTAATTCAATTAAATAAACATAAGTCTAAATTAAGAATAATTGATCCAATCAACTATTCTAGCCAAAACCCAATAAATTAATCCAATTAATTTAAAGGTCCTTAGTCCAAAAAATTAACTAATCCAATTAATTAATTCTTGGACCATCCATCAAATGGATTTCTAAATAAATGATCCAATCATTTATTTTCTCTCTTGAATAAATTTAATCCGATTAAATTTATTCGCTTCTTCTAGAATTAATTCCAAATTAACTCCACCAAATCCAAAGTGATTTGTATGTGACTCATTAGGTTCATCCTCAGCTAGACTTGTGCTTGTGTCCAACACAATTGATCAATTAAATCCAATTTAATTAATTGTTTTTCTAATTAACCATTAATCAGAAAAACGCCCGTCACCATGGGTGGCCGTCTAGCAACGGTCCATGGCACTAGAGACTAGGTGAATGTTGGCGTGAACATTTAGGCTCCCGAGTTCCATACGAGTACGGTCCTTCCATCATCCGTCTCCCGGTCTAAGTCTAGGGTATGGAATTGGGCATCGGTTCCCATCCTGGACTAGACAACTATGCTCAGTAACTCGAGGCACGTTTACTCTATCGATCGACGTAGGAAACCATTCCCTACTCGATCAATCGCTGTGGCCACAGACTTATAAGAGTTTAAACTGTCTCAGAGCGCATAGGAGACTCGACTGTCATATACTGACAGGTGACGGATCCTATCTTGGAATCCACCGTCCTCAATACATATTCCGACTGCACTGTATAAGGCTTATGATGAACGTATCGCAGATACTGACATCTCTTGCCAGATGCTAGATACAGCCATCATATGCATGTGACTGCCATGATTCCTCAAGTCCAAGGACAAATCTCGTACTATCGGAGCCGGGAATACCAGTCATACCGACCAAGCCTCCAAGGCTTCCATATGACGATTCCCGCGAGTCAGTTCAGTCAGTTGACATCCTTGTCTAACCCACTAATATTGCATAGACGTCCAACGTCTGTCGCCGATGAAACACGGTACTCATCTAATGAATGCAATCATTAGTGCAAGTCTGTATAGGACTCTTGATGCCCTGTCTCAAGGTCCTCGACTTGGAACGTTTCAGACCTAACCCTTAGAAGTTAGTTTCATAGCTGCCATCCAATGCGCAGCCCAACTACATGGGTTGTTCGTTTGGCCTATGGGCTTTGTTGTGATGTTAAATGGAATAAACATAAATAGCAAGCACAACAAATGGAACTGCCAAACATGAATACTCACTTTATTCATATAAGAATATTACAATTACAATGACATTGTGATAAATAGATTGCATCAAGACCAATCTAATTGGCTTTCCAGTCACCCTATTCTAACAAATCTAAGGGTAGGCCCTATGCTATTACAAGTTTTTAATAACCCATTACATGCAATGGGCCTTGTAAGTCCTCTTTATCTTCTTGGGCTCTCCATCTTGGGCCTACCGGGCTCCTTCTCCATGGACCCTCCGTGGGCCATCTGATGGCTTCCTCCATGGGCCTCCAACACCTTGGACTTGTCTTCTCTAGCAGCTTTTATTTACAAAAAAAAATAAAATCTCACCACTATTCTACTCTCATTACATCATAAAATAAGAAACCCCAATTAAACATTTGGGGAGAGTACATTAGGAGGGAGAGAGAAAGCCTTATTATTCCAAGGCAACTAGAAGAGAGACAGAGAGGAAAATAAAGAGGCACACAGGCCACAACCCAACAAATAAATGTAAATAAACCATACATGAGGTCTAGGGGCTTTGTGATCATCCTTTGTCAAATCAATTAACACAAATAGCACAAATACATATCCCACGTAAAATATGCTATACCAACATCCATTGTAATCCATACCATAAAATAAATGTAGAAATTACATGTAAAATATTCACACAAAACATTGGATAATAGTGCAACCTATGCACAACGATTTTTGTTGGAAAAACCTTTTCCATAATTAACAAGGCAATATGAATTCTATGAAATATAAAATCTCAACCAAAATTAAAATGCCCCAAGTTAATTAATTCTGAAAAATTCCAAGAATTATACAAAAAAATCAAATTTTCTGAAACACAAAAATCAACAATTCAAGAATATGCCCATTTATTCAAGAATTCCAAGATCCAACAATTTGTGCAATATTAATACATGTCAAGATCTACTCATACTCAAGCCATAAAATAACCATGATGTCCAATATCATAAAACGCAGAAATTATTGCGAAATTTCACATATGAATTTTGATCATTGGTGCAACCATTGCAAAAATTAAATCTTGTTAGGAAACCCTTTCCTCATCAACAAAGCAATATTTATTTTAGGAAATTTCAAATCTCAAAAAATAAATATTCTAAGTCAATGGGTTCAGAATAATGCATAAAATATCTTAAAAATAATTCTGTAAAAATAGTTTTGAAAAACGAGCCAAAAACGGGAGAGAAACGGAAAACGGCACGGCCGGCCGGCCAGGCGCGCGCGCGCGAAGGCTCCTCTGCCTGCGTGCGGCCGGCACAGCGCGCGCGCTGTCCGCGCACGCTGGGGGCGCTGGCCGGGCGCGCGCAGGCCCCTGCCTGCACGCGCGCCCGGCCGCGCCCCTGTGCGCGCGGCCAGCGTGCTGCTGCTGCCGGTTCGCCGTTTTTCACTCTTTTTCAACCTTTTCATGCTATTTTCTGAACCACAAGATAAATTCAACCCTAGAACATGTATTAACACATTCAAGAAAACCAAGATCCAAAATCCCATGTAAAATTAAACGCCGATAAATATCTACGATAAACATGCTATAAACGTAAATTAAAACACGTTTATCATGCTTGAACGCACATAGCACATAGAATTCTAGGCCTATACACCGAACCGGGCTCTGATACCACTGAAAGAATGTGTGGATCGGCCCGGGAGATAAGCGCGTATAGCGGAAGCGCGAAATAGTGCGTAATAAAAATTACAAAACATAATTAAAAGGAATTTAAATTATGCATAACATACATAAACGAATCAAGGGGTGTGCCCTTGATTCTCCCAGGCGTTCGGTGTATCTCATGTTCAATAAAACACAACATGGAGGCCATAGAATTGAAACCGAAAAAACTAAAATAAAAGAACCTACCCGGTTGTAGTTTTGTCTTCGTTTCGGCTGCATGCATTGTTCCTCGTTTTGCACCAAGATCTCAAAAAAGAGACCCTCTAAACCATCTCACTTGCTCCACCGGAAAGCAAACAACCCTTGTGCTAGCAAGAAATTATTTGGGGAGAAGAGACATCGATACACGCTATGAATTAACGCAATCAATGTCTCTTACGATCTTAACTTGAAATAAAATCAAGAAGAACAAAGTATAATTCTTGGAGAGAAAAGAAGGGGATGGACGAAACTTGAGAGGGAATTGAGAGATGAGAGTTGTAGAGAATACTAGGTGTGAGTGTGTGTTTTTTTGAGTATTTATAGAAGATGGAATTTCCTATTCCTTCTCAAACTCTTCCAAAGAGACACACTTTGACTAGGATTTTGACCTAGTCAAATCCTTGTCAAATTAGGCTTTGATTAAGTCAAATTAATCATGGCCCTTCATCTCATCATTCTCTAGATCAAATCTTGTCCATCCATTTTGATGGGCTTTATGGAATGGGCCTATTTAATTCTAAATTAAATATTCCCATGGACTTTATATTAAATCATATTTAATATACTAAGCCCATTAATTAATTAATGGAAAGGACTTATTTAATTTTAAATTAAATTGTCCCATGGACTTTATATTAAATCCTATTTAATATACCAAGCCCATTAATTAATTCCATAGAATGGAATTATTTAATTCTAAATTAAATAGTCCCATGGACTTTATATTAAATCCTATTTAATATACCAAGCCCACTAATTAATTAATTCACCCTTTTAATCTAATTAAAAGGAAAGCCCATGCTTTATAAAATTCATAAATCTAATTTATGAACTCAAGCCCGATTATCCCAAATAATTCATCGAGGCTTGTTCTCCAAGAAGTATAATTTAATTCCATTAAATTAATCCTTCTCCCGGAATTAATTCCAAATTAATTCCCTTTCATTTGGTGTAGCGGGTGTGACTCTTTAGGTTCACCTTTCAGCTAGACTTGGACCTACTTCTTGTTATTTCATAACCAAAGTAGTCTGTTACCATGGGTGGCCATCTAGCAACAGTCCATGGCACTAGAGACTAGGTGAATTTATGGTGTGAATATTTAGGCTCCGAGTTATACGCAGGTGCGGTCCTACCGACGCTCGATACGTACGGGTACGGTCCTACTGTCGCCTGTCTCCCGGCCTTTAGTCTAGGGGTCGGTTCCCATCTTTGACTAGGCAACTATGCATAATGCTCGAGATAGGTTTAACTCGACGTAGGAAATCCTTTCCCACTACATCAAGTGCTATGGCCATAGACTTTGTGAGTCTAAACTATCTCCGAGTGTATAGGAGATCTTGCTGTCATATCCTTTGACAGGGGATAGATCCTATCTTGGAATTCACCGTTCTTACATACTCCGACTGCACTGGACGAGGCTTATGATGACCATGTGATATAATCGATCAAATTTCACCAGATCCAAGATACAGCCTTAGTATGTAGGGGACTGCCGTGATCCTCAAGTCCGAGGACTAATCCCGTACTATCGGAACTGGGAATACGAGTCATACCGACCAAGCCCGAGTGGCTTCCATATGACGATTCCCGCGAGTCACCTCAGTCGGCCGCTCCCCAACAGGCCGACCCACTAACACTGCTTAGACGATCCTCGTCACCCGTCGATGAAACACGACAGCAGATGCTTAGTGCAAGTCTCAAATGGATTCTCGATGCCCTGTCTCGAGATTCCTTTGACTTGGAGTATTTCAGACTGATTCGGCGAAACTGATTTCATGAACCTACCTCCAAGCGTAGTTCCAATTTCCCGAAATGTTATTTAAGTCTGTGGGCGTTTGTTGTGACATCGTAACGATGCAAGTAGTAAGTACAACAAACTCATGCCTATGAATCCTTACTACATTCATTAACATAATATTACTTGTTCACAGATTGACGAATGGTTCTCAGAACAGCCAATACCATTGACTTTCTGGTCACCTATTCTAACATACTGGTGAATAAAATTGGAAATACTTGAATTGATTTATTGATGTTTTATGTATGATGTGCTAATGTTTGGTTTACATTCACCCAAGTTACATGTATAGATTGTGCCGGTTGTCTACTTATTAAGTTGCAGGCTCACTCCTCTGCAAACATTTTCAGGTGTAGATTCTGGTTGTGTTCGCTCTTGAGGACTAGATCAACGTTGTACATTTCAAGTTAGGTCAGGCCAGTATGCGGAGTTCTCCTCACAAATCAATAGGATAGAAGTTATAAATTTTGAGACTGTTATCATGAAGATGGCTTCTAAACAAATTATAATAATCTATGCTACCATATGTAAAAAAGACATGTATAAGTGTTGTAGATGAGAAAATACTTTTGCTAATTATGTTGATAGCGTATGTTATATATTCAACTGTGAACTGGTTCACGTTATCTATAAAAGTAATGTTGTTAATGTGTAACCGTTAAGTAGTAATAATTCGTATTATCGTTCAGGGTGTGACAGTACATCTTCAAGATCCCTACGAACATCATTAAGATCTCCCCACGTTGGATGTTGCTCCAAATATTGTTGAACCCACGAACATGTCTTGCTCGGCATGGTGGATTACTACCAGAGTAAGCCACTCATTTGCACACCTTAAACCCTCAGAGACTTTGGTGATTCTCCAAGAGAGAATAGAGAGAGCTATTTGTATGAGGCTATAAGAGAATATACATCGAATTGAATATCTTTTGGTTCCATAGAAGCACCCTATTTATAGGTGTGCACAAGAGGAGTTCAATCCCAATACAAAGTATAGGAGACTACAAACTCTTTACTCAAGAGGAGTCTTCCCTAACCATAAGTTTGGGAGACATCAAACTCTTGAAATATGTATGTATATTTAACATCTCCCACTCATACATATTTGACATAGCCTCCTCAATCGAAAGTTTCTCATCCCTCATCCCCTGTTTCATATAGGGAATAAGGCGTGCGACCAAGCGAGAAATACGAAATGTGAGGAGAGTTATATTAAGTCATCACCAAAACTAACATAACTCTTCAACTCCAAAAAACTCACTATGTACCCCAAACCTTGTGATCGCACTTAATAAAGCATCTCTAGATCCCTCAATAAATAGAGCATACTTAACTCACTCAAGTATGTATCTATGTTCATGACTAGTTGGACATATTCCAACACAGTCGCCCGGGCTATGAACCATAGAACACAAGTGCGTTACCAACTTAGTTTTTTCTCGGCCTCTCATACCAATTAGCTTGGTCTTAACAGCTTTCTTAGACATGCTCTGACAGACCGAATCACACTTGGCTATTGGATGACATGCTAAAGTAGCATCATCAAGCTTCTACCTCATGACATGATCTAGAGTTCCAAAGAGTACAAGAAACAATATGGGCTCACACAGTGATGAAGTAGGGACCCATTCAGTCACTCCTCATAAGAGGTCAACTTAAAGCACACGCAGTATGAATACATGTTATGATGGACCTCCCACTCAACTTGGGCATGTCACGGCTCTCAACACCATATGAATCTAAGTCCAGTCGCTATCCAAGCGCCTAGCTTACGCACTACCAGACAGTCACTCTCTTAATGCTCTCCAGTAGTTCGCACGTTTAGCTCGAAAATAGGTCTTTTATGAAGTTCGGACTTACTTCATAATCGATCAAATGTGTGATCTCATCTTAGCTTCTCTAGCCAAGGCGACTATTCATTATACATTGTCCTTCCCCACTACTCGAGTGCGAAGGTGATCATTTGCATGACTCACTTGTTAGAATAGGTGACCAGAAAGCCAATAGGTTTGGCGATTTGTAACCTATTATACAACTCGATGTAAAGGTAATATTATTATGTGATGAATAAAATGAGTATTTATCACTTCTGGTGCTTACTTTGTTGCGCTCATTTCACATTTGTTAAAACGGTGTTTAACTTATATCACAACAAAGCCCACAGACCATGGATAACAACTCGTGAAGTTGGGCCACGCATTGGATGGTGGTCATGAAACCAACTGATTAAGAGTTGGGTCTGAAACGTTCCAAGTCGAGGACCTCGAGACAGGGCATCGAGAGTCCTATTGAGACTTGCGTCAAAAGTCGTGTTCATTGGATGAGTGCCGTGTTTCATCGGCGACAGGCGTGGGACGCCTACACGATCTTGATGGGTTGGTCGACTGGGGTCGAGCCGACTGGACTGACTCGCGGAGATCATCATATGGAAGCCTTGGAGGTTTGGTCGGTATGATTGGTTTTCCCCGATTTTGATAGTACGGGAGTAATCCTCAAACTTGAGGGATCATGGCAGTCGCGTGCACATGACGGCTGTATCTTGGATCTGGCGAGAGGCATTCTGTAAGATGATTATCATAAGCCTTGTCCAGTGCAGTCGGAATGTGTAGCGAGGACGGTGGATTCCAAGAAGAGTATCCGTCCCCTGTCAATATGTGACAGAGGTATCTCCTATGCGCTCGGAGACACGTTCATGTTGTTTAAAGCTGTGGCCACAGTGGTTGGTCGAACAGGGAATGGTTTCCTGTGTCAACGCAATGAAGCATGCGTGGTCTCGAGTATTAATCATAGATGCCTAGTCAAGGATGGGAACCGACGCCCAATTCCATACCCTATACTAAGGTCGGGAGACGGTAGACGGAAGGATCGTACCCGTACGGAATCAGCGCCTAAATGTTCACGCCAATTCACCTAGTCTCTAGTGCCATGGACCGTTGCTAGACGGCCACCCATGATAACGGGCCCTTGTGGGACACGGGCCCAAGTCTAGCTGAGGGTGAACCTAAAGGGTCACACACAAATCACCGAGGAGGTTGAGAGATTGATTTGGAGTCAATCTCGAAGGATAAAATAAGTAATTGGATTACTTAAGGGAAAGTCCATTGGATGGACGGGCCGATATTGTATCGGGCTTTCGTTTAATCGGTAAATTGGATTTTCGATTAAATATGGAAAGTTGAGACGTTGGATCTTTTAATTGGATTAAAAGATCAACAGGAATAATTTAAATGGACATTAAATTGGATTTAATGTTGGATTCGTCGTAATTGGATTACGATAAAACCTAGTCCGTTAAATTATACCCGAGAGGAGGAATAATTCCTATTTTAGAATAGGAAGAAGTTCGACTTCTTCCCTTATTTAAACATGGCCGACATGCTCCCTTGGAGGAAGCAAAATCAGCCATGTTTCATGCTAGGTGGTATGTTGACTTATCTCTTTTGGAAAGAGACAAATCAACTCCAATCAAGCTCTTCCCTTTTGGTATGATTTGATCATACCATATATTTTGGTAGGCTTGATTGAAAAATTGATGGTGATTGATTGGAATGAATATAGACATCCTTGGATGAACCTAGACACATTCCAATAATCACATTAATTATGTATATATATTAGAATATACAACACCAAGCATAAGTGATTCATTATTCATCTTTTTCTAGGAAAAAGAGAAGACAAAAATCCTCTCCCTCTCTCAAACTCTCGGCCTCTCTCCCTCTCTTACACTTGTGTTCTTCACTTGATTTTGAATCAAGAAGAAGAACAAAGTAAATTTAAGAGAGCACTAATTCATAGTGTTCTTCTCTTAAACCGATTCCTTTTTAAATCCGTTCTTTTCTAGCAACAAGAACGTGTATTTCTTCCAGTGTGGTGTGGATCACCTTTGGAGAATCCATACATTTTGATTTCGTGAGCATTCTGGAGAAGGAGAAGGAAAAACGCAAGTAGTCGGGAGCATACGCTAAACAATCAAAGGTAACGGTTTATTACGCTTTGATTGATTATATATATTTATCTATGCCCTATGCGTTTAATATTCATTTCCAATATTTACACATCCTACACCCAAGGGCTTGGGATTCATATTTTAAATTAGATTTGATTTAATTTACGCACCCTTTCTCGCTTTCTCGCTTTCGCTTGCGCTCCCGGGCAGATCCGCTTGTCCTTCAAGTGGTATCAGAGTTCGGTTCGATGTAAGGGGCATAGATCTATGTGTTTGGCATGATCTACTTGCTTTTAATGGCTTTATTGGCATGTTAGATTGTATAAATATATGAGTAATATGATAATTCAATTGTTTGGATTTAATGGACTTTTGGCATGGTTTATTTTGTCAAATTGGATCTAAAATTGCATGCTTATTTTCAGAATAATATTACTGTTATTGTGCTGAAATAGTTTTGAAAAAAAAAAAAAAAAAAAATTGGATCAGACCGGCAGTGGCCGCACGGCACAGAGCGAGCGCCCAGCCGGCCGAGGCTAGCGCGCAGCACAGAGCGAGGCCGGCCGAGGCTAGCGCGCAGCACAGAGCGAGGCCGGCCGAGGCTAGCGCGCAGCACAGAGCGAGCGCGCGCGCTGGGCCGTTTTGTGCCGTTTTTCGACCTTTTCCGAAAAATTTGATTTTCTATATTTTCTGCACAATATTCTGAAAATATGTTAATTTTGCATTTTTGATTTTGGAATAATTGGATTATTCCTTGAATTAAATTTGCTTAATTAATTTGGGATTACTACATGCATTGGATGCATAGTTTAAAATGTCCATTAAATTTAAAATTTGAATTTTTCATATTATTTGTATGTTTATGCTTTTCTGATGTTGGACATCACTTGGGTATTTGGAATATCTATTAGTTATTTATGCATGATTATTTGGAATAATTATGTCATGTGTGTTGATGGAATCAACATGGGATGATCACAAGAGCCCTAAACCTTTGTATGGATCAATGTATGATCATTTATTTTCTGTTGGGTGGGGCCTGCGTGGCTCTTGTTTTTGGGACTATCATCTCCCGTATTTTCAGCCTCATGATGTTAAGGCTTGTTTTCTTTATTACCAATGTATTACTTTCAGTTCTAATGAGAGTAGATAGGATTGGTGAGGTTTTAAATTTAACAAGAAATTGGAGTCGGAGACCCCAAGGAGAAGCATCAAGGCGTGAAACAAGAAGCACTTCAAGGCCCATTGGAATGACAATGGGTATATTATTATTGTAATAATTTAGGACGACCCTAGACAAACCAAAGACTCACTGCGGGCTCAGTGGGTCACATAGGTTGGGCTTGTGATCATCCTAACAGGGGTATGCTATGTTTTATGCATGCGGCGTATTTATTTAGCGCTTTAAATATTGGATATTTATGCATGCTAAAACACCATAATGTGATGAGGTCTCGGTCACACTCAAACTCTCATTTGGTTGGACCAAATTAAATATTAGGCCCAAAACGGACTTGAATCCAAATGGTATTTTGATCTGTCCGAGCCTTCCATCCACAGCAATGTGGTGAGGAAGCTACCACTACCCAAGTGTGGTCTCACAAGTCGTGGCACACTTGGACTAGGGGATAGTTGGACCATTGTTGTGAACAAAAAGACTGCGCTCGCTGTTTCCCTAACTCACGAGTCGTGGAGGGCGACAGTTTGAGGCATGATTTGGTTGATGGGTCGGGCCCAACACTGGGTAACATGGTTCGCTTGGAGTCCTCGAAACCATGTGAATAGGTGAGGCAAAATATCTTGGGAATCTCATTGAATGAGAATGATATTGGATATCTCCCACGAGGTCTTCTTCACGTGAATCGTAAAAGCGGGGCATGGAGATTACGCTTGTGGATCCCAAGCCCACTAGGAAATGGCTTCGCGAAACTCCGCTTGAGAGTGGCGGACTTTCGTATAAATAGTGGGAGGGTTAAAGACTAAAAGACCAAGTCTTCAACTTGAACAATAATATTACCATCATCTGCTAATTTTTGCTTTACATTTTCATTAATGCAGGTATGTCTAAGAACCTATTAACCATGACTCTCAAGACTAACAAACTCAACGGAACAAACTACTCGGACTGGCTGAGAAACCTGAGGATTGTCCTCGGTTTCGAGAACCAAGGCTACGTCTTGGACGAGCCGCCACCGAGCGACTTACCGGAGGGGTCCACGCCTGAAGAACGTTTGACGTTCGAGAAATGGCATGAGGACAACCAGAAAGTACGCAGTATCATACTGGCTTCGATGTCTAACGACATCCAGAAGCAGTATGAGAGGCTGGACAATGTCTCCGCCATAATGCTCCGCATGAACGAGGTTTATGCGGTTCCGGATAGGCATATTAGATATGTCACCACAAAAGCATTCTTTGGCACCAAGCTTGCTGAAGGAGCGTCTGTACAGAGTCATAGGGTCAAGATGCTCTTCCTAGTGGAGAAACTCGAGGACCTTAAAGCTGGGCTTAACAATGACACGTACATTGACGTGATCCTCCAATCGCTTCTTCCATCCTATAACCCATTTGTTGTAAACTACAACATGCACGGACTTGAGAAGTCTATTCATGAGTTGATCAACATGCTGGTCCAATACGAGGTAACGACCCACAAGTCGGCGCCGACGGTATTAATAGCAGAGGCTTCAACCTCCAAGGCGAATGGCAAGAGGGCCGGACGCTGGAAGAAGAAGAAGGGCAAAGGGAAGACGGTTGCGGCCCCTGCTCGCGCTCCGGGCGTCCCTGTTGCTCCGGTTGGACCGAGCAAAGGGAAAGGGAAGGCCCGTAGTTCTCAGCGGTCCAAGGCAAATGATGTCTGCATGCATTGCCAAGGGAAAGGGCATTGGAAGAGGGAGTGCCCACAACTCCTCTCCAACCCAGGTGTGTTTGTGGTTGAAGTTAATATGATTACTAGTTCTGCTTCATGGGTATTGGATACCAGGTGTGGTGCTCACATCTGCAATGATTTGCAGGCACTGCAAAGAAGCAGAAGGCTAACCAAGGATGAGATGATCCTGAGGCTAGGCGATGGCAAGGCCGTTGTTGCGGAGGCCGTAGGATCACTAGAGTTAGCCATTAGTAGTCATGTTAGGATTGTATTGAACGACTGTTTCTATGTACCTAGCATGATTAAAAACATTGTTTCCATCCCGGTCCTTGATAAGGAGTGATATGAATTTACCATCAATAAAAATGGTTTTTTCATTATCAAAGATGGTATTTCTCATCTGCTTGGTACATTGGTCAACGGTCTGTACATACTTCAACAGTCTAATTGGATTATGATTGCAGAACACAAACAAAAACGTGATGATCATAATAACGCACAGATATGGCATGCGAGGTTAGGTCATATCTCCAAAGATAGGATAAGAAGGTTGGTGAACTCAAAGAGTCTAGAAATAGACGATTTGGACAACCTATTGACCTGCGAATCCTGTCTAAATGGAAAGATCAAGAAACCCTTTGTTGGAAAAAGTACGCTAGCCAGTGGTCTGTTGGATTTGATCCATATAGATGTCTGTGGTCCACTAAATACTCAGGCTAGAGGTGGGTACTCGTACTTCATAACCTTTACCGATGATCACTCACGGTATGGTTATGTTTACCTGATGAGGTACAAGTCTGAAGCCTTTGGAAGGTTTAAAGAATACAGACTTGAAGTAGAGAACCAAACCGGTCGAACGATCAAAGCCCTTCGGTCGGACCGAGGTGGAGAGTATTTAAGTGGTGAGTTTACTAATTATCTAAAAGAGAATGGGATTCTCTCTCAATGGACCCCTCCTGGAACACCACAGCTTAATGGTGTGTCTGAAAGGAGGAATCAGACCTTGTTGGACATGGTCCGATCCATGATGAGTTTTACCGAACTCCTCCTTTCCTTCTGGGGATACGCTCTTGAGACGGCGGCCAAAGTTTTGAACTTGGCGCCATTTAAAAAGGTATCCCAGACGCCATATGAGATATGGCATGGCAAACCTGCCTCCTACAAATACTTGAAAGTGTGGGGTTGCCCCGCATATGTCAAGAGATTAGTGGGAGATAAACTAGACTCGAGGTCTAGTTTATCCAGGTTCATCGGCTATCCAAAAGAAACTGCGGGGTATTATTTCTGTGATCCCTCCAAGCAAAAGGTTTCTGTCTCGCGAAATGCAGTGTTCTTGGAAAAAGGTTTTTCCGTCTGATAGTCGACGCGATGAGGTACTCCTTGAGGAATCAAGTGAGGTATCCCATGAGGCGGCAGTGACATCTGAGCCAGTGGTTCCCACTGATATTGTTCCAATCCTCCGTAGGTCGGCCAGAGTATCCCATGCGCCTGATAGGTATGGATTTCTAGGCTTGACCGGTCAGTTGGATAATGATTCAAAGACATACGGAGAATCGGTGTCGGACATCGATTCGGACAAGTGGCTTGAGGCCATGAAATCCGAGATGGACTCGATGGGTACAAACAAGGTTTGGACCCTAGTAGATCCACCCAAAGGGGTTAAACCCGTAGGGTGTAAAAGGGTCTACAAACGTAAGCTTGGAGCTGATGGGGAGGTTACGACCTTCAAAGCCAGGCTTGTGGCGAAAGGTTACCACCGGGGGTTGATTTTGAGGAAACCTACTCGCCCATAGCAATGGCCAAGTCCATTCGGTTACTGCTTGCCATAGCAACATGGTATGACTATGAAATATGGCAGATGGACGTGAAAACGGCCTTACTCAACGGTTTCGTAGAGGAAGAGATCTATATGGATCAGCCGAAAGGTTTCACAACTGTTGGAGAAGAGCAGAAGGTCTGCCATCTCCAAAGGTCCATCTATGGCCTCAAACAAGCTTCCCGAAGCTGGAACATACATTTTGATGAAGTCATACGGAGATATGATTTCATCAAGAATGAGTCCGATCCTTGTGTATACAAGAAGATTAGTGGGAGCTCAGTTGCATTTTTGGTGCTTTACATGGATGAAATCTTGCTCATTAGGAATGATGCTAAGATGTTGGGTACCACTAAAGCTTGGTTGTCAACGCAATTCTCCATGAAGGATATGGGCGAGGCATCCTACATCCTTTGCATCAAGATCTACAGGGATAGATCTAAAAGGATGTTAGGAATGGCCCAGTCCTCATACATTGAGAAAGTCTTGAAGAGATTCAAGATGGAGAACTCAAAACGAGGATTCCTTCCTATGAGGCATGGAATTAAGTTATCCAAGAAGCAGTCTCCTAAGACTGATGAGGAGCTTAAACGAATGTTGGACATCCCTTATGCTTCAGCCGTAGGCAGCATACAGTGTGTTGTTCAGTGCACTAGACCTGATGTGGCTTTCGCTTTGAGCGTAACTAACCGATATCAGTCGTGTGCCGGGGAGACACACCGGAGTGTAGTCAAGACTATCCTAAAGTACCTGAAAAGGACTAAGGACATGTTCTTGATCTACGGCGGTAGAGAGTTGATACTAGAAGGCTATAGCGATGCTAGCTTCCAGTCGGATGACGATGATGCCAAGTCTCAGTATGGTTTTGTATTTAGACTAAATGGTGGTGTGGTTACTTGGAAGGGTTCCAAGTAGGCTACCACGGCGGACTCCACCATAGAGTTTTGAATACATAGCGGCTTTGGAAGCTGCTAAGGAGTGGTTTGGTTGATGAGCTACATCCAAGGGTTGGATGTAATACCTAGCATTGCTAAGCCTGTAATTATCATTTATGATAACAACGGGGCGATAGCGCTAGCAAAGGAACCGAGATCTCCTCACGATCCAAGCATATTCTTAGACGCTACCATCTGCTTAGAGAGATGGATAGCACGAGTGACGTTCGGTTGGACCGAGTCAGCTCCGCAGAAAACATAGCAGATCCACTTGCTAAGCCCATGTCGCAAGTTGCCCACACTCACCATCTGAATAAAAGGTTTGAGGTCAATGGGTGATTGGCTTTAGGTCAAGTGGGAGATTGTTAGAATAGGTGACCAGAAAGCCAATAGGTTTGGCAATTTGTAACCTATCTGACAACTTGATGTAAATGTAATATTATTATGTGATGAATAAGATGAGTGTTCGTCACCAATGGCACCTTCTTTGTTGCGCTCATCTTACATTTGTGTAAACGGTGTTTAACTTATATCGCAGCAAAGCCCACAGACCATAGATCACAACTCGTGCAGTTGGGCCGCGTATTGGATGGTGGTCATGAAACCAACTGATTAAGAGTTGGGTCTGAAACGTTCCAAGTCGAGGACCTCGAGACAGGGCATCGAGAGTCCTATTGAGACTTGCATCAAGAGTCGTGTTCAATGGATGAGTGTCGTGTTTCATCGGCGACAGGAGTGGGACGCCTACACGATCTTGATGGGTTGGTCGACTGGGGTCGAGCCGACTGGACTGACTCGCGGGGATCATCATATGGAAGTCTTGGAGGCTTGGTCGGTATGATTGGTTTTCCCCGGTTCCGATAGTACGGGAGTAATCCTTAGACTTGAGGGATCATGGCAGAGGTATCTCCTATGCACTCGAAGACACGTTCATGCTGTTTGAAGCTGTGGCCACAGTGGTTGGTCGAACAGGGAATGGTTTCCTATGTCGACGCAATGGAGCATACGTGGTCTCGAGTATTAAGCATAGATTCCTAGTCAAGGATGGGAACTGAAGCCCAATTCCATACCCTAGACTAAGGCCGGGAGACGGTAGACGGAAGGATCGTACCCTTACAGAATCGGCGCCTAAATATTCACGCCAATTCACCTAGTCTCTAGTGCCATGGACCGTTGCTAGACGGCCACCCATGGTAACGGGCCCTTGTGGGACACGGGCCCAAGTCTAGCTGAGGGTGAACCTAAAGGGTCACACACAAATCACCGAGGAGGTTGAGAGATTGATTTGGAGTCAATCTCGAAGGATAAAATAAGTAATTGGATTACTTAAGGGAAAGTCCATTGGATGGACGGGGCGATATTGTATCGGGCTTTCGTTTAATCGGTAAATTGGATTTTCGATTAAATATGGAAAGTTGAGACATTAGATCTTTTAATTGGATTAAAAGATCAACGGAAATAATTTAAATGGACATTAAATTGGATTTAATGTTGGATTCGTCGTAATTGGATTACGATTAAAACCCGGTCCGTTAAATTATACCCGAGAGGAGAAATAATTCCTATTTTGGAATAGGAAGAAGTTGGACTTCTTCCCTTAATTAAACATGGCCGACATGCTCCCTTGGAGGAAGCAAAATCAGCCATGTTTCATGCTAGGTGGTATGTTCACTTATCTCTTTTGGAAAGAGACAAATCAACTCCAATCAAGCTCTTCCCTTTTGGTATGATTTGATCATACCATAAATTTTGGTAGGCTTGATTGAAGAATTGATGGTGATTGATTGGAATGAATCTAGACATTCTTGGATGAACCTAGACACATTCCAATAATCACATTAATTATGTATATATATTAGAATATACAACACCAAGCATATGTGATTCATTATTAATCTTTTTCTAGGAAAAAGAGAAGACAAAATCCCTCTCCTCTCTCTCAACTCTCGGCCCTCTCTCCCTCTCTTACACTTGTGTTCTTCACTTGATTTTGAATCAAGAAGAAGAACAAAGTAAGTTTAAGAGAGCACTAATGAAAGAATCGGGTACGGCCCAGGAACGCAACGGAAGCGTAAAAAACGTTAATTTAAGACATAATTTAAATTGGATTCAAAGGGGTGTTCCCTTTGAAGTTCCCGGGCGTTCGGTGTTTTGTCAAAGCACAAACAACAAAATAAAACATGCAGGACATGTGGCTTAAAAGGAGAAAAACAAAATTGCACAAAATGTAAAAGGAAACCAACCTTTATCCGTTTATGTAGAACGTGTTCGTGCGTTGTTCCTTTCTTTTCCTTCTTCGTTCGTCCACTTGAGAGCTCAACGTAGAACTCCTCTAATGCGATCCACACCACACCATGGATTTATTTCTACTCTATTGCTAGATAGAAAATAGAAACAAAGAAGAAGAAACAATTCCAAAGAAAGCACTATCGATTAGTGTACCTTGGAATGTTTTTGTTCAATCTTCTCTAAGAAGTATGAACACTAAAAGAGAGAATTTTCAGAGAGTATTTTGGCCTAAAAATCTCCAGCAAAAATGAAGCAAGTGATATCAAAAAATGTCTAGCAAAGTAGTTTTGTGTATATGGAATGTAGTGTTCAAAAAAACCACCTACACAAGTAACCTCCAAGGCAACTTCCACATACACACACTTCTAGCATATCCACTACACATGATAGCAAAGAAAAACCACCCACAAAAGGGCAAAAATTCGTGCACATCATGTACATATATGGAAGAGTTGAAACTCTTCCTTAACTAGCTTCAACTTGCATGAAAAAATGGACTTGGACCTTTATGTTTTTGGACTTGTATTTAATCAAATTAAATAAAGTCCAAACATATATCCATTGGGCATTAATTAATCTAATTAATTTCAATCCAATTGAAGCCCAATTATTTATTTAATCCAATTAAATAAACATAAGTCCAAATCAAGAATAATTGATCCAATCAACTATTCTAGCCAAAACCCGATAAATTAATCCAATTAATTCAAAGGTTCTTAGTCCAAAAAATTAACTAATCCAATTAATTAATTCTTGGACCATCCATCAAATGGATTTCTCAATAAATGATCCAATCATTTATTTTCTCTCTTGAATAAATTTAATCCGATTAAATTTATTCGCTTCTTCTAGAATTAATTCCAAATTAATTCCGCCAAATCCAAAGTGATTTTGTGTGTGACTCATTAGGTTCACCCTCAGCTAGACTTGGGCTTGTGTCCAACACAATAGATCAATTAAATCCAATTTAATTAATTGTTTTTCGATTAACCATTAATCGAAAAAACGCCCGTCACCATGGGTGGCCGTCTAGCAACGGTCCATGGCACTAGAGACTAGGTGAATGTTGGCGTGAACATTTAGGCTCCCGAGTTCCATACGAGTACGGTCCTTCCATCATCCGTCTCCCGGTCTAAGTCTAAGGCATGGAATTGGTCGTCGGTTCCCATCCTGGACAAGACAACTATGCTCAGTAACTCGAGGCACGTTTACTCTATCGATCGACGTGGGAAACCATTCCCTACTCGATCAATCGCTGTGGCCACAGACTTATAAGAGTTTAAACTGTCTCAGAGCGCATAGGAGACTCGACTGTCATATACTGACAGGTGACGGATCCTATCTTGGAATCCACCGTCCTCAATACATATTCCGACTGCACTGTATAAGGCTTATGATGAACGTATCCCAGATACAGACATCCCTTGCCAGATGCTAGATACAACCATCATATGCATGTGACTGCCATGATTCCTCAAGTCCGAGGACTAATCTCGTACTATCGGAGCCGGGAATGCCAGTCATACCGACCAAGCCTCCAAGGCTTCCATATGACGATTCCCGTGAGTCAGTTCAGTCAGCTGACATCCTTGTCAACTAACCCACTAATATTGCATAGACGTCCAACGTCTGTCGCCGATGAAACACGGCACTCATCCAATGAATGCAATCCTTAGTGCAAGTCTGTATAGGACTCTTGATGCCCTGTCTCAAGGTCCTCGACTTGGAACATTTCAGACCTAACCCTCAGAAGTTGGTTTCATAGCTGCCATCCAATGCGCAACCCAACTACATGGGTTGTTGGTTTGGCCTGTGGGCTTTGTTGTGATGTTAATGGAAATAAACAAAAATAGCGAGCACAACAAATGGAACTGCCAAACATGAATACTCACTTTATTCATATAAGAATATTACAATTACAATGACATTTGTCAGAAATAGATTACATCAAGGCCAATCTAATTGGCTTTCCGGTCACCTATTCTAACAATCTCCCACTTGACCCTAAAGCCAATCACTCATGACCCTCAAACCCATCTTCCCAAGATGCTGAGTATGAGCAACCTGCGACACTGGCTTGGTAAGCGGATCTGCCGTATTTTCTGCCGATGTGACTCGGTCCATCCGAACGTCACCTCTTCCCACCATCTCTCTAAGCAGATGGTAGCGTCTAAGAATGTGTTTGGATCGGTGATGAGATCTCGGTTCCTTCGCTTGCGCTATAGCCCCGTTGTTATCACAGAAGATAACTACTGGCTCGGCAATGCTAGGCACTACACCCAACTCTTGGATGTAGTTTTTCATCCAAACCGCCTCCTTAGCTGCTTCCGAAGCCGCTATGTACTCAGCTTCCGTGGTGGAATCAGCTGTAGTATCCTGCTTGGAACTTTTCCAAGCCACCACACCACCATTCAGCCTGAATACAAATCCAGATTGAGACTTGGCATCATCCTCATCAGACTGGAAGCTAGCGTCGCTGTAGCCTTCCAGAATCAACTCTCCACCACCGTAAACCAAGAACATATCCTTAGTCCTTCTCAGGTACTTAAGAATGGTCTTGACTGCAGTCCAGTGAGCCTCACCAGCACAAGCCTGATATCTGCTCGTTACGCTCAAAGCGAAAGCGACATCGGGCCTTGTGCACTGCACAGCATACTGTATGCTGCCTACGGCGGAAGCATAGGGGATGTCCAACATCCTTCTAACTTCCTCATCAGTCTTAGGAGACTTCTTCTTGGACAGTTTAACCCCATGCCTCATAGGAAGGAATCCTCGTTTGGAGTTTTCCATCTTGAATCTCTTCAAGACTTTCTCAACATACGAGGTTTGGGTCATTCCTAACATCCTTTTAGATCTATCCCGGATAATCTTGATGCCTAGGATGTAGGAAGCATCACCCAAATCCTTCATGGAGAATTGTGTGGATAACCATGCTTTCGTGTCACCTAACATCTTTACATCATTCCCAATGAGTAAGATGTCGTCCACATAAAGCACTAGGAACGCAACCGAGCTCCCACTGACCTTCTTGTATACACAAGGGTCGAACTCGTTCTTGATGAAATCATAACCCCGTATGACTTCATCAAAACGGATATTCCAACTTCGGGAAGCTTGTTTGAGACCATAGATGGACCTTTGGAGATGGCAGACCTTCTGCTCTTCTCCAACAGATGTGAAACCCTCCGGTTGATCCATATAGATCTCTTCCTCAACAAATCCATTAAGGAAGGCCGTTTTCACGTCCATCTGCCATATTTCATAATCATACCATGCAGCTATGGCAAGCATAATCCGAATGGACTTAGCCATGGCTACGGGCGAATAGGTTTCCTCAAAATCGACCCCAGGCCGCTGAGTATAACCTTTTGCCACAAGCCTGGCCTTGAAGGTAGTCACCTCCCCATCAGCTCCAAGCTTACGTTTGTAGACCCATTTACACCCGACGGGCTTGACACCCTTGGGTGGATCTACTAAGGTCCAAACCTTGTTTGAACTCATAGAGTCCATTTCGGATTTCATGGCCTCAACCCATTTTCCCGAATCGATGTCCGACATCGCTTCTCCGTAGGTCTTTGGATCATTGTCTAACTGACCGGTCAGACCCAGAAACCCATACCTATCAGGTTGATGGGGAAACTCTAGTCGACCTTCGGAGGACAGCAATATCGTCAGTGGGAACTATAGGTGCAGATGATGTCGCTGCATCCGTTTGAGGTATTGCCTCACTTGATTCCTCAAGGAGCAATTCCTCACGACGGGTATCTGCTGGAAAACCCTTTTCCAGGAACACTGCGTTTCTCGAGACAAAAACCTTTTGCTCGGAAGGATCATAAAAATAATACCCCGCAGTTTCCTTAGGATAACCCACGAACCTGCACAAACTAGACCTCGAGTCCAGTTTGTCTCCCACTAGTCTCTTGACGTATGCAGGGCTACCCCACACTCTCAAGTACTTGTAGGAAGCAGGCTTGCCATGCCATATCTGATATGGCGTCTGGGCCACAGTCTTAGAAGGCGCCATGTTTAATAACTTGGCCGCCGTCTCAAGAGCATAACCCCAGAAGGATAAGGGCAGTTCGGTAAAAACTCATCATGGATCGAACCATGTCCAACAAGGTTCGATTCCTCCTTTCAGAGACGCCGTTCAGTTGTGGCGTTCCGGGAGGAGTCCATTGAGAGAGAATCCCATTCTCTTTTAAGTAATCCAAGAATTCCCCACTCAAATACTCACCACCTCGATCCGATCGAAGGGCTTTAATTTTGCGACCAGTTTGGTTTTCAACTTCAAACCTGAACTCTTTAAACCTTCCAAAAGCCTCAGACTTGTACCTCATAAGGTAAACATAACCATACCGTGAGTGATCATCGGTAAAAGTTATGAAGTAAGAAAACCCCCTCTGGCCTGTGTATTTAGTGGTCCACAGACATCTGAATGGATCAAATCCAACAGACCACTGGCAAGCATGCTTTGTCCAACAAAGGGCTTCTTGGTCATTTTCCCTTTTAGACAAGACTCACAGGCCGGTAGATGGTCCAAATCATCTATTTCTAGACTCTTTGAGTCCACCAACCTCCTAATCCTGTCTTGAGAGATGTGACCTAGCCTTGCATGCCAAATCTGTGCGTTTTCTTGATTATCCATTTTTCGTTTGTTTTGAGCAGTCATGATCAAATCACGCTGTTGAAGAATATAAAGACCATTATGAAGTTTACCTAGCAGATGTGAAGAACCATTCTTCATCAAATAAAAACAATTTTTATTGATCATGAACTCAAAACCAGCATTGTCCAACAACGGTATTGAAATGATATTCTTGATCATGCTAGGTACATAATAGCAATCTTTTAATTCTATCCTAACTTGATCACTAACAACTAAGTGGACTAGACCTACAGCTTCAGCAGCAATAGCCTTGCCATCACCCAGCCTCAGCACGACCTCGTCCCTACTTAGCTTTCTGCTTCTTTCCAGCACCTGCAAATCATTGCAGATGTGAGCTCCACAGCCGGTATCCAATACCCAAGAAGCAGAATTAGTAATCATGTTAACCTCAATAACAAACATACCTTGATTGGAGAGGAGCTTGGGGCAGTCCCTCTTCCAATGCCCTCTTCCATGGCAATGCATGCAAACATCATTTGCCCTCGATTGCTGCGGTCCAACCTTTCCCTTTCCTTTGCCCATCCCCACTGGGGCAACAGGAGCGCTAGCAGCGGCTTTTGCCTTTCCCTTCTTCCTCTTCCAGCGTCCGGCCCTCTTGCCTTTCGCCTTAGAGGTCGAAGCCTCCCCAACCAGTATCGCCGGCGCAGACCTTTTGGTCGTTGCTTCGAACTGGGTCAACATGTTTATCAACTCGTGTATGGACTTCTCAAGCCCATTCATGTTGTAATTCACGACAAAAGGGTCGTAAGAGGGAGGAAGAGACTGAAGGATCACATCTATATATGTATCATTATCAAGCCCAACTTTGAGATCCTCGAGTTTTTCCACAAGGGAAAGCATCTTGATCCCATGTTCATGTACAGAGGATCCTTCAGTCATCTTGGTGCCGAAAAATGCTTTTGTGGCGGCATATCTAATATGCCTATCCGGAACCGCGTACATATCCTGTAAGCGGAGCATTATCGCGTTGGCATGGTCCAGCCTATCATACTGCTTCTGGATCTCATTGGTCATGGATGCCAGTATGATGCTGCGTACCTTGCGGTCATCCTCATGCCATTTTTCGAACGTCAAACGCTCTTCTGGCGAGGAACCTTCCGGCAAGGTTACGGGAAATGGCTTATCCAGAACATAAGCCTGGTTTTCGTAATCGAGGACAATCCTCAGATTACGCAGCCAATCGTTGTAGTTTGTTCCATTAAACTTATTAGTCTCCATAATCATAGATAACGGGTTCTTAGACATCTACATTCAAAAATGTAAAGCAGAAATTAGCAAACGAATTGTAATATTAATTCAAGTTTATGACATGGTCTTTAGTCATTAACCCTCCCACTATTTCTACGAAAGCCCACCACTCTCAAGTGGGGTTTCGGGAAACCATTTCCTAGTGGGCTTGGGATCCACAAACGCAATTCTCCATGCCCCGCTTTTACGATTCACATAAAAAACGCTTTGTGGGAGGTATCCAATACCATTCTCATCCAATGAGATTCCCAAGATATTTTGCCTCACCTCTTTCACATGATTCCGAGGACTCCAAGCGAATCATGTTACTTCGGCGTTAGGCCCGACCCATCAACCAAATCATATCTCAACTGTCGCCCCCCACGACTCGTGAGACAGGGAAACAAGAGCATATTCCTTTGTTCGTAACAATAATGCAGCTTTCTTTCATTCCAAAACGTGCCACGACTCGTGAGAGCACGCTTTAGAGGAAAGTAGCTTCCTCATTACATTATTACGGATGGAAGGCTTGGAATAATCAAACCATTTGATTTAATTCCATTTTGGGCCTAATATTTACTTGGACCATCCAAGTGAGAGTTCATCATTTTATTAAGACCGAGACCTCATCATGATTAGTATTTTGCATGCTCAAGATTTATACATATAATGTAATAAGATGCATTCCAAACACACCATACATCAAAGCAAAAAAAAAAAAAAAACTTAAGCACATGCAAAACAAGCCTAGCACGCCCCTGTTAGGATGATCACAAGCCCATTCCTAAGTGATCCACTGAGCCCGCAGTGGATCTATGGTCAAACTAGGGTAGACCTACACTATTACAATATTTACATCCCATTATCATTCTAATGGGGCCTTGTAAAAATTCCTCCTTTGTTCTTCTTGACCTTCCATCATGGGCTCCTTCCACCGGACCTTCATCTCCTTGGAAGCTTACAATTAATAAAAATAAATCCTCACCATCTAATCTACTCTCATTACAACTTAAAAGAAACCCCAATCATAAGTCGGGGGAGTACATTAATAGAGAGAAAGAAAGCCTTATTATTCCAAGGCTAAAAACGATAGAGAGAAGAAAAACAAAGAGGCACGCAGGCCTCACCCAACAATAAATTAAACCATACATAGGCTAAAAAGGGCTAGTGATCATCCTTATTGTTTATCAAATAAACAACAACCACAAAGCACATTTACATCAAATATAAATATGCCAACACATAAATACATACCATGTATTTATAACAAGATATCCAATATCTAACCATAAACATAATTAAGTGCAGAAAATAATATATTAATAATGCAATTGAAAAAATGGATATCACCCATACATCCAATGCATAAACCATTTTAGTTTGGAAACCATTTCCAAAATAATCTAAGGCATCAAAAATAATTTTAGAAAAATCCAATTTAACTAAAATTAAAATATGCCAAAATTACTAACATTCAGAAAACAGCAGAAATCAGAAAATTGAAATTTTCACGAAAAACGATGCAAAACGGCCTAGACGTCCCAGACCGGCCGACTGCCGGCCGCACGCGCGCGCGCGCAGGCACCTCTGCCTGCGCTGCGCGCGCGCGCGCGGCCAGCGCGCGCAGCACTGCGCGCCCAGCGCACAGCGCCTGCGCGCAGCGCACGCCCGCGCGCGCACGAGCGGAAGCCCGCGCGCGCTGGGCGCGCGCATGCGCGCAGGCCGCCTGCCTGCGCTGCCCGCCAGCACGCACGGCCAGCGGGCGCGCGCGCCCGGCCTGCGCGCCTGCTGGCCCAGTGACCGGCCGGCAGGCAGCAGCAAGCACACGGCTGCTGAACTTTTCCAAAATTTTTTTTTTTTTTTTTAAATATCTGCTGTAAAACTGAACTAAAAACATGCATTTACAGAAAATCAAATTCTCATAAAATGCATAGATATCCATAATTTCAAAACCAAAATTAACATATATTTTCATACATTTAATCATGCTAGAAGAACCATAAAACATGCTTTCCAAAAGCATTTAAAACACGTTCAACATGCTTTACACATAATAACATGTAAATCCTTAAAGCCACAACACCGAACCGGGCTCTGATACCACTGAAAGAATCGGGTACGGCCCGGGAACGCAACGGAAGCGTAAAAAAACGTTAATTTAAGACATAATTTAAATTGGATTCAAAGGGGTGTTCCCTTTGAAGTTCCCGGGCGTTCGGTGTTTTGTCAAAGCACAAACAACAAAATAAAACATGCAGGACATGTGGCTTAAAAGGAGAAAAACAAAATTGCACAAAATGTAAAAGGAAACCAACCTTTATCCGTTTATGTAGAACGTGTTCGTGCGTTGTTCCTTTCTTTTCCTTCTTCGTTCGTCCACTTGAGAGCTCAACGTAGAACTCCTCTAATGCGATCCACACCACACTATGGATTTATTTCTACTCTATTGCTAGATAGAAAATAGAAACAAAGAAGAAGAAACAATTCCAAAGAAAGCACTATCGATTAGTGTACCTTGGAATGTTTTTGTTCAATCTTCTCTAAGAAGTATGAACACTAAAAGAGAGAATTTTCAGAGAGTATTTTGGCCTAAAAACTCCAGCAAAAAATGAAGCAAGTGATATCAATTGTGTCTAGCAAAGTAGTTTTGTGTATATGGAATGTAGTGTTCAAAAAAAACCACCTACACAAGTAACCTCCAAGGCAACTTCCACATACACACACTTCTAGCATATCCACTACACATGATAGCAAAGAAAAACCACCCACAAAAGGGCAAAAATTCGTGCACATCATGTACATATATGGAAGAGTTGAAACTCTTCCTTAACTAGCTTCAACTTGCATGAAAAAATGGACTTGGACCTTTATGTTTTTGGACTTGTATTTAATCAAATTAAATAAAGTCCAAACATATATCCATTGGGCATTAATTAATCTAATTAATTTCAATCCAGTTGAAGCCCAATTATTTATTTAATCCAATTAAATAAACATAAGTCCAAATCAAGAATAATTGATCCAATCAACTATTCTAGCCAAAACCCGATAAATTAATCCAATTAATTCAAAGGTTCTTAGTCCAAAAAATTAACTAATCCAATTAATTAATTCTTGGACCATCCATCAAATGGATTTCTCAATAAATGATCCAATCATTTATTTTCTCTCTTGAATAAATTTAATCCGATTAAATTTATTCGCTTCTTCTAGAATTAATTCCAAATTAATTCCGCCAAATCCAAAGTGATTTGTGTGTGACTCATTAGGTTCACCCTCAGCTAGACTTGGGCTTGTGTCCAACACAATAGATCAATTAAATCCAATTTAATTAATTGTTTTTCGATTAACCATTAATCGAAAAAACGCCCGTCACCATGGGTGGCCGTCTAGCAACGGTCCATGGCACTAGAGACTAGGTGAATGTTGGCGTGAACATTTAGGCTCCCGAGTTCCATACGAGTACGGTCCTTCCATCATCCGTCTCCGGTCTAAGTCTAAGGCATGGAATTGGACGTCGGTTCCCATCCTGGACAAGACAACTATGCTCAGTAACTCGAGGCACGTTTACTCTATCGATCGACGTGGGAAACCATTCCCTACTCGACCAATCGCTGTGGCCACAGACTTATAAGAGTTTAAACTGTCTCAGAGCGCATAGGAGACTCGACTGTCATATACTGACAGGTGACGGATCCTATCTTGGAATCCACCGTCCTCAATACATATTCCGACTGCACTGTATAAGGCTTATGATGAACGTATCCCAGATACAGACATCCCTTGCCAGATGCTAGATACAACCATCATATGCATGTGACTGCCATGATTCCTCAAGTCCGAGGACTAATCTCGTACTATCGGAGCCGGGAATGCCAGTCATACCGACCAAGCCTCCAAGGCTTCCATATGACGATTCCCGCGAGTCAGTTCAGTCAGCTGACATCCTTGTCAACTAACCCACTAATATTGCATAGACGTCCAACGTCTGTCGCCGATGAAACACGGCATTCATCCAATGAATGCAATCCTTAGTGCAAGTCTGTATAGGACTCTTGATGCCCTGTCTCAAGGTCCTCGACTTGGAACATTTCAGACCTAACCCTCAGAAGTTGGTTTCATAGCTGCCATCCAATGCGCAACCCAACTACATGGGTTGTTGGTTTGGCCTGTGGGCTTTGTTGTGATGTTAATGGAATAAACAAAATAGCGAGCACAACAAATGGAACTGCCAAACATGAATACTCACTTTATTCATATAAGAATATTACAATTACAATGACATTGTCAGAAATAGATTACATCAAGGCCAATCTAATTGGCTTTCCGGTCACCTATTCTAACAGGAAAAGGGTTTTCCATCGGATAGTCGACGCGATGAGGTGCTCCTTGAGGAATCAAGTGAGGCACCCCAAGAGGCGGCAGTAACATCTGAGCCAGAAGTTCCCACTGATATTGTTCCAGTCCTCTGTAGGTCGGCCAGAGTATCCCATGCACCGGATAGGTATGGATTTCTGGGCCTGACCGGTCAGTTGGATAATGATCCAAAGACATACGGAGAAGCGATGTCGGACATCGATTCGGACAAGTGGCTTGAGGCCATGAAATCCGAGATGGACTCGATGGGTACAAACAAGGTTTGGACCCTAGTAGATCCACCTAAAGGGGTTAAACCCGTAGGGTGTAAATGGGTCTACAAACGTAAGCTTGGAGCTGACGGGGAGGTTACAACCTTCAAAGCCAGGCTTGTGGCGAAAGGTTACACTCAATGACCCGGGGTCGATTTTGAGGAAACCTACTCGCCCGTAGCAATGGCCAAGTCGATTCGGATACTGCTTGCCATAGCAGCATGGTATGACTATGAAATATGGCAGATGGATGTGAAAACGGCTTTCCTCAACGGTTTCGTAGAGGAAGAGATCTATATGGATCAGCCGGAGGGTTTCACAACTGTTGGAGAAGAGCAGAAGGTCTGCCGTCTCCAAAGGTCCATCTATGGCCTCAAACAAGCTTCCCGAAGCTGGAACATACGTTTTGATGAAGTCATACGGGGATATGATTTCACCAAGAACGAGTCCGATCCTTGTATATACAAGAAGATCAGTGGGAGCTCAGTTGCGTTTCTGGTGCTTTACGTGGATGACATCTTGCTCATTGGGAATGATGCTAAGATGTTGGGTACCACTAAAGCTTGGTTGTCAACGCAATTCTCCATGAAGGATATGGGCAAGGCATCCTACATCCTTGGCATCAAGATCTACAGGGATAGGTCTAGAAGGATATTAGGAATGGCCCAGTCCTCGTACATTGAGAAAGTCTTGAAGAGATTCAAGATGGAGAACTCAAAACGAGGAGTCCTTCCTATGAGGCATGGAATTAAGTTATCCAAGAAGCAGTCTCCTAAGACTGATGAGGAGCTTGAAAGGATGTTGGACATCCCCTATGCTTCAGCCGTAGGCAGCATACAGTATGTTGTTCAGTGCACTAGACCTGATGTGGCTTTCGCTTTGAGCGTAACAAGTCGATATCAGTCGTGTGCCGAGGAGGCACACTAGAGTGCAGTCAAGACTATCCTAAAGTACCTGAAAAGGACTAAGGACATGTTCTTGATCTACGGTGGTGGAGAGTTGATACTGGAAGTCTATAGCGACGCTAGCTTCTAGTCGGATGACGATGATGCCAAATCTAAGTATGGTTTTGTATTTAGACTAAATGGTGGCGTGGTTACTTGGAAGGGTTCCAAGTAGGCTACCACGGCGGACTCCACCATAGAGTTTTGAATACATAGCGGCTTTGGAAGCTGCTAAGGAGTGGTTTGGTTGATGAGCTACATCCAAGGGTTGGATGTAGTACCTAGCATTGCTAAGCCTGTAATTATCTTTTATGATAACAACGGGGCGATAGCGCTAGCAAAGGAACCGAGATCTCATCATGATCCAAGCATATTCTTAGACGCTACCATCTGCTTAGAGAGATGGATAGCACGAGTGACGTTCGGTTGGACCGAGTCAGCTCCGCAGAAAACATAGCAGATCCACTTGCTAAGCCCATGTCGCAAGTTGCCCATACTCACCATCTGAATAAGAGGTTTGAGGCCAATGGGTGATTGGCTTTAGGTCAAGTGGGAGATTGTTAGAATAGGTGACCAGAAAGCCAATAGGTTTAGCGATTTGTAACCTATCTGACAACTTGATATAAATGTAATATTATTACGTGATGAATAAGATGAGTGTTCGTCACTAATGGTACCTTCTTTGTTGCGCTCATCTTACATTTATTAAAACGGCGTTTAACTTATATCGCAACAAAGCCCACAGACCATGGATAACAACTCGTGCAGTTGGGCCACGCATTGGATGGTGGTCATGAAACCAACTGATTAAGAGTTGGGTCCGAAACGTTCCAAGTCGAGGACCTCGAGACAGGGCATCGAGAGTCCTATTGAGACTTGCGTCGAGAGTCGTGTTCATTGGATGAGTGTCGTGTTTCATCGGCGACAGGCGTGGGACGCCTACACGATCTTGATGGGTTGGTCGACTGGGGTCGAGTCGACTGGACTTACTCGCGGGGATCATCATATGGAAGCCTTGGAGGCTTGGTCGGTATGATTGGTTTTCCCGGTTCCGATAGTACGGGAGTAATCCTCAGACTTGAGGATCATGGCAGTCGCGTGCACAGGATGGCTGTATCTTGGATCTGGCGAGAGGTAATCATTCTGTAAGATGATTATCATAAGCCTTGTCCAGTGCAGTAGGAATGTGTATCGAGGACGGTGGATTCCAAGAAGAGGATCCGTCCCCTGTCAGTATGTGACAGAGGTATCTCCTATGCACTCGGAGACACGTTCATGCTGTTTGAAGCTGTGGCCACAGTGGTTGGTCGAACAGGGAATGGTTTCCTGTGTCGACGCAATGAAGCATACGTGATCTCGAGTATTAAGCATAGATGCCTAGTCAAGGATGGGAACCGACGCCCAATTCCATACCCTAGACTAAGGCTGGGAGATGGTAGACGGAAGGATCGTACCCGTACGGAATCGGTGCCTAAATGTTCACGCCAATTCACCTAGTCTCTAGTGCCATGGACCGTTGCTAGACGGCTACCCATGGTAACGGGTCCTTGTGAGACACGGGCCCAAGTCTAGCTGAGGGTGAACCTAAAGGGTCACACACAAATCACCGAGGATGTTGAGAGATCGACTTGGAGTCAATCTCGAAGGATTAAAATAAGTAATTGGATTACTTAAGGGAAAGTGCATTGGATGGATGGGCCGATATTATATCGGGCTTTCGTTTAATCGGTAAATTGGATTTTCGATTAAATATGGAAAGTTGAGACGTTGAGACGTTGGATCTTTTAATTGGATTAAAAGATCAACGGGAATAGATTAAATGGACATTAAATTGGATTTAATGTTGGATTCGTCGTAATTGGATTATGATAAAACCCGGTCCGTTAAATTATACCCGAGAGGAGAAATAATTCCTATTTTGGAATAAGAAGAAGTTGGACTTCTTCCCTTTATTAAACATGCCCGACATGCTCCCTTGGAGGAAGCAAAATCAGCCATGTTTCATGCTAGGTGGTATGTTGACTTATCTCTTTTGGAAAGAGACAAATCAACTCCAATCAAGGCCTTCCCTTTTGGTATGATTTGATCATACCATAAATTTTGGTAGGCTTGATTGAAGAATTGATGGTGATTGATTGGAATGAATCTAGACATCCTTGGATGAACCTAGACACATTCCAATAATCACATTAATTATGTATATATATGAGAATATACAACACCAAGCATAAGTGATTCATTAATCATCTTTTTCTAGGAAAAAAAGAAGACAAAAATCCTCTCCTCTCTCTCAATTTTTGTGCTCTCTCCCTCTCTTACACTTGTGTTCTTCACTTGATTTTGAATCAAGAAGAAGAACAAAGTAAGTTTAAGAGAACACTAATTCATAGTGTTCTTCTCTTAAACCGATTCCTTCCTAAACCCGTTCTTTTCTAGCAAGAAGAACGTGTGTTTCTTCCGGTGTGGTGTGGATCACCTTTGGAGAATCCATACGTTTGGATTTCGTGAGCATTCCGGAGAAGGAACAACGCTAGTAGCCGGGAGCATACGCTAAACAATCAAAGGTAACGGTTTATTACGCTTTGATTGATTTCATTTATATATCTATGACCTATGTGTTTTAAATATATATTTTCAATATTTACACATCCTACATCGAACGCCCGGTTGAGCACCCAAGGGTACACCCCTTGGAATTCGCATATTTAAATTAGATTTAAATTTGTGCACAATTTCTCGCTTCCGCTCGCGCTCCCGGGCGGATCCTCTTGTCCTTCACAACCAAACATTATGAATTAACGTGATCAATCCTCCTTAGATTCAATGTATGAAACAAAGAATCAAAGACTTGTTCTTGGGAGAGAGGAGTGGCCGAACAAGAGGGGGTGTGTGTATGTGTGTGTTTCTTGAATTTCATCATCTTTCTAAAGTGTAAACCTAGGAGTAAATATAGAGAAGGAATCCTATTTCTCTTCAAACTCCAACTTTAGAAGCTTAATTTGACTAGGATTTTGACCTAGTCAAAGTCCTAGTCAAACTATGCTTAGATTGGTCAAACCAATCCTAGCCATTCATCTTTCCTCTTAATCTCAACCATCCATTTATTTTATGGAATATTTAAATCCCATTTAAATAATCCAAAGGGCCTTTTAAATAAATAAAATAAAAAGTAATATTTATTTTAAGCCTACATAATTTATTCCAATAAAATCTAATTTATTTATTTAGTTAATTCCTCATAATCCAATTAAAGGAATCAACATCCCAAGAAAAAGACAACCGATTAAATCCAATTTAAATTTTTCAATCCTCTCGAAATTTAATTCCAAATTAAATACCTTTGATGTGTGCGGATTGTGTGTGACTCTTTAGGTTCACCCTCAACTAGAATTGGCCGAATTCCCAACCATCCCATGATAGGAATTCATCCGTTACCATGGGTGGCCGTCTAGCAACGGTTCATGGCACTAGAGAGTAGGTGAATATTTATGGTGTGAACATTTAAGCTCTTTAGTACATCTATCCTTCCATCTTCAATCTCACTGCTTAGAGTCTAGGGCATAGAAATGTAGGTACCCATTTTCGACCTAAGCATTGCCTCGTCCACACTAAACGTCACAAGAGTCCTACCCTTTTGTTCAGTTACTGTGGCCACAGATTTATCAGGGACGAGTCTCAGAGTAAAGTGAGATATCACTGTTAGCCTTTTGACAGGAGATCGATCCTCTCTCGAGATCTACTATCACACTACACATCTTGACTATACCAGATAGGGCTTATGACTACCGAGTGACTATGACTTTGCAGCCTCACGCAATACCTAAGATACAGGCACGGTGTGCAGGTGAACTCAGTAATCCCTCAAGTCCAAGGATCAACTTGTACTGTTGGAATTGGGAATACATTCATACCTGACTGACCCTACTCAAGGTCTTCTATATGACGGTTCCCACGAGTCACCTCTGTCAGCAACGACCCAGCTGGCTGACCCACTAACACTTCATGGATGAGCCTCGCCACTTGTCGATGAAATGCGACTGCAGATGCGTAGTTGAAGTCTCAAATGGATTCTCGATGCCCTATCTCGAGATTCCTTGACTTGGAGTATTTCAGACCGATCCGGAGAAACTGATTTTATATACCTACCATCCAATGCGTAGTTCCAGTTTCCCGGAATGTGATTTCATTCTGTGGCCTTTGCTTGTGCAGTGAAAAGTTATAATAAACAGTAAAGTGAACAAAGACAAAGTATAAGCCAAATGAATATCACTTTCTTATTCATTACAATTTATTAAAACTCTGAAATTGTTCTGACATAGGTTACATTAGCCAATCAGATTGGCTTCACGGCCATCTATTCTAACACTTTCACCCATTCGTGGTCTCGCGAGTGGTGGCACGTTTGGGATGGAAGAAAGCTGCACTATTATTATGAAACAAAGGGATATGCTCCTATTTAACTGTCTCACGAGTCGTGGGGGCGATAGTTGAGATATTCATTTGGTTGATGGGTCGGGCCTAACGCTGAGTAACATGATTCACTTGGAGTCCTCGGGATCATGTGAAGAGACGTGGAAAAATAACTTGGGGATCTCATTGGATGAGAATGGTATAGGTTACCTCCTACAAAGCCTTTTTCCGTGTGAATCGTAAAAGCGGGGCATGGACAATTGCGTTTGTGGACCTCAAACCCACTAGGAAATGATTTCTCGGAACCCCATTTGAGAGTGATGGGCTTTCGCATAAATAGTGAGAGGGGTTAATGACTAAAGACCAAGTCTTAACTTGAACATAATATCACTATAATCTACTTAATGTTTTTTTGGTTTACATTTCGAATGTAGATGTCTAAGAATCCACTAACACCAATACTAGAGGCTAATATATTCAATGGACCAAGATGTATGCTGACCACCGGTAAGTCTGCAGCATCGTACTGGCCTCGATGAGTAATGAGATCCAGGAGTAGTACGATAGGCTAGATGATGTTGGCTCATTTTGCTTCGTTTGCAAGATATATATACGGTCTCGGTCCGGCATGTTAGATACGCTGCAACAAAGGCATTCTTTGGAGCTAAGATGACAGAAGGGTCATCTGTACAAGAGCATGGAGTGATGATGCTATTGTTAGAATAGGTGACCATATAGCCAATCTTGGCGGGCAAAATGTAACCTATGTCTAAACAATTTTTAGTGTTTTGATAAATTTATTAATGAATAAATAAGTGAAATTCATTTGGTATTACTTTGTTTGTGTTCACTTTATCTGCATTACGTATCTGTTCACGACGCAAACAAAGCCCAGGAACTGAAAACATATTTCAGGGACTGGAACTACGCTTGGACGTAGGTCCATGAAATCAATCCCGCCGAATCAGTCCAGAAATCTCCAAGTCAAGGAATCTCGAAAATGGGTATCGAGATTCCCATTGAAACTTGCACTAAGCATCTACTGTCGTATTTCATCGACGAGGGACGAGGGTCGTCTAAGCAGTGTTAGTGGGTTAGCCTGCTAGGAAGCAGCTGACTGAGGTGACTCACGGGAACCGTCTTACGAAGGACCTTGAGTAGGGTCGGCTAGGTATGACGTGTGTTCCCGGTTCCAACGGTACAGGTCAAGTCCTTTGACTTGAGGAACTACTGAGTTTACTTGGATATCAGGTCTGTATCTTAGATATGGTGAGAGATTGCCAAGAAGCACTTGAGTAGTCATAAGCCATGTCTAGTGCAGCTCTGGTGTACAGAGTGACAGTAGTTTCCAAGAAAGGATCTGTCTTCTGTCAAACGCATTGACAGTTGAGTCTCACGTACGCTCTGTATCTTATCCCTAAAAATCTGTGGCCACAGTAACTGAACAGAAGGGAAGGTTTTTCCTTGCGGCGTTTGGTAAGGACAGACCGACACTTAGGTCCAAAATGGGTAACTGCATTTTCCGTGCCCTAGACCCTAAGTGGTGAGACCGTAGACAAAAGGACAAGTGTACTGTTAGAGCCTAAATGTTCATCCCCGAAATTTTCACCTAGTCTCTAGTGCCATGGACCGTTGCTAGATGGCCACCCATGGTAATGGGCGGATTCTAGGCTTCCGACCAAGTCTAGCTGAAAGGTGAACCTAAAGAGTCACACACAATCCACACGCATTAAGTATTTAATTTAGAATTAAATATTGGAGAAATGGAATGATTAAATTGGATCTAATCGGGTCCTTCATTTTCTTGGAGAGAATTAATTCCTTTTATTAGATAAAAGGGATTAATCTAATAAATTAGATTTATAAGAAAATTAATTTAATGGGCCTAGAATAAATATTTATATTTATTATATTTATTTTTTGCCCTTTGGAATATTTAAATAGGTTTTGAATATTCCATTAAATTAAATTAATGGTTGAGATTAAAAGGAGAGATGGATGGCTAGGATTTAATTTGACTAGGTCAAATACTACTTTGACTAGGATTTTGACTAGGTCAAAATCCTAGTCAAAATAGTCTTCTAAGAGTTGGAGTTTGAAGAGGATTAAACTCCTCCTCTATATATAGTCCTAGCCCCTCACTATTTGAGAAGTGATAAAATTCCAACACACACACACACACACCACTCGGCACTCCCTCTCTCCCTCTCGTCCGCCCTCTCTCTCTCTCTCACAAGAAAATACTTTTCTTGTTCTTTTGTTCTTGGAACAATGGAACTTAGGAGAATTAATACCGTTAATTAATAACGTGTGATTAATTCATCCTCTCCAAAATACTTGTTCGTTTGCTAGCACGACGTGCAAGATACGTGGGTGGATTACATGTTACTATTTGGAGAGTCCCACATACGAGATTTGGAGCAAATCGGGGAACAACGCGAGTAGCGGTTAGAAGACGAAAACGACAATCGGTAGGTTCCGGCTTAAATTTTCGTTTCTCTTTATTTTTAATCCTATGGCCTCCATGATTCCTTTAATGCTTTTAATTCATGAGATACACCGAACGCCCATGAACTTCAAGGGTACACCCCTTGAACGCGTTCTTTTATTTAATTAAAAGCATGTTTTAATTTTTGTATTTAATTTTATACCGCGCTTCCGCATTCGCGCTATTTCCCGGGACGATCCACAATCTTTCAACTATCCCTTGTGGAATAGCTCAAAGACCTCCAAGTTGATCTTAAAAAAGGGACGTACATCGACGTGAACCTTCAGTCTCTTCCTACCTCCTTCGACCAATTTATTGTTGACGACAACATGAATAGCTTGAGAAAGACCTTCATGAGTTGATAAATATGTTGGTCTAGTACGGGACAGCGCCTCCAGGCGCGCGCACACAAACGGAGGAGTCTGCGTGCGCGCGCGCATAGCAGCAGCGTGCTGAAGGGGTTGCGCGCGCGCGCACGAGGTGGCGCCGCCAGGCACACGCGCACGCAGACGCAGAGGGAGGCGCGACTGGCGGCCAACAGGCTAGCGCTTGCGGGCAAGGGAGCCTGCGCGCGCGACCGCCTGCCGGCGCGCACGGCCGCGTAGCCTACTGTCGACCAGGCGCCCGTGCCCGGTCAGGCAGCGCCTGCGCGCGCGCAGGGGCGCCAGGGTGAGCCTGCTGCCCTGCGCGCACGCCGGCTGGCTGCTGCCGGTGGCGGCGGCCGGTTGCCGGTCTTGCTAGGGTTTCTCCGATATTTTTTATTTTATTTTTCATTTGTAATTTTTTAATTAATTCTGAAAATTCATTTTTGTTCAATTTTTGCCTAATTTTCTGAGACATTATTTTAGGAAGTAAAATATATTGGATTTGGAATCCCGGGGATATTTTACCTAGAAATAATGAGGAAAAGTTTTCCTAAAACGAGAAAATATTATTACCAACGGTTATTCCATGTTTTCATACGTTACGCATTTATTTATTTATTTTATCTTGGATAATTATGATTGGTAATCATGTATTATTGGCATGTATTATTATGTGATTAGATCATATGATTATGTGTGTTGAAACGGATGATCACGAGCCCTAAACCGAATGTATGGTTTAATTTCATGTTGGGCCTGTGTGCCTCTTTTACTGCTTTCTCCTTCTCTCTTTCTAGTTGCCTTTGAATAATAAGGCATTCTATCTCCCTCCTGTTAGAATAGGTGACCATGTAAGCCAATTTTGGCGGGTATATGTAACCTATGTCTAGACAATTATAGGTGTTTGATAGATCATTAATGAATAAAGAAGTGAATTTCATTTGGCATTACTTTGTTTGTGTTCACTTATATCTGTTTTCTATATCTGTTCACTACGCAAACAAAGCCCACGGACTGAGAATCAATTTCGGGGACTGGGACTACGCTTGGAGGTAGGTCCATGGAATCAGTCTTCCCGAATCAGTCCGGAAATCTCCAAGTCAAGGAATCCCGAAAATGGGTACCGGGATTCCATTTGAGACTTGCACTAAGCACCTGCTGTCGTGTTTCATCGACGGGTGACGAGGGTCGTCTAAGCAGTGTTAGTGGGTTAGCATGCTAGGACGCAGCTGACTGAGGTGACTCGCGGGAACCGTCTTACGGAGGACCTTGAGTATGGTCAGCAAGGTATGACGTGTATTCCCGGTTCCAACGGTACAGGTCAAGTCCTTTGACTTGAGGAATTGCTGAGTTTACCTGTACATCAGGGCTGTATCTTAGGTATGGTGAGAGATTGCCAGAATTCTCTTTGGTAGTCATAAGCCATGTCTAGTGCAGTTCTGGTGTGCAAAGTGACAGTAGTTTCCAAGAAAGGATTTGTCTCCTGTCAATAGGTTTTGGCAGTTGAGTCTCATATATATACTCTAGGTCTTGTCCCTAAAACTGTGGCCACAGTGACTGAACAGAAGGGAAGGATTCCCTTGCGGCGTTTAGTGAGGACAGACCAACACTTAGGTCCAAAATGGGTACCTGCATTTTCCGTGCCCTAGACTCTAAGTGATGAGACCGAAGACAGAAGGACAAGTGTACTGTTAGAGCCTAAATGTTCATCCCTGAATATTTCACCTAGTCTCTAGTGCCATGGACCGTTGCTAGATGGCCACCCATGGTAACGGAAGGATTCTAGGAATCCGACCAAGTCTAGCTGAAAGGTGAACCTAAAGAGTCACACACTATCCACACACATTTAGATATTTAATTAGGAATTAAATATTGGAGTGAAGGAATGATTAAATTGGATTTAATCGGGTCCTTTATTTTTCTTGGAGAAATAATTCCTTCTATTAGATATAAGGAATTAAATTGATAAATTAGATTTATCAAAGGGATTTATTTAATGGGCTTAAATAATATTTATATTTATTTTTAGCCTCTTGGAAATATTTAAATAGGTTTTAAATATTCCATTAAATTAAATTAAATCAACGGTTGAGATCAATGGGAGAGATGGATGGCTAGGATTGTTTTGACTAGGTCAAAAAACACTAGGACTTTGACTAGGTCAAAATCCTAGTCAAATTAGAGTTTCTTAAAAGAGGAGTTTAAAGAGGATTAAACTCTTCTTCTATATAAACCCCTAGCATCCTACAAGTTGAAGGATGATGAAACTCCAACACACACACTACAACACACACACACGGATTCTCTCTCCCTCTCTCTCGTCCGATTCTCTCTCCCTCTCCAAGAAATATTTTCTTGGTTCTTTTTGTTCTTGGAACATTAAGAACTTGATGAATCAATACCATTAATCCATAATGTGTTATTGATTCATCCACTCCAAAAAACATAAACTTGTTCGTTGCTAGCACGACGTGCAAGATACGTGGGTGGATCGTGTGTCACGATTTAGAGGGTCTCAAAGACGAGATCTTGGTGCAAAACGGGGAACAACGCTTGTAGCCGTTGAAGACGAAAACGACAACGGGTAGGTCTCGTTTTAATTTTTCGTCCTCTCTTTAATTTCCAACCCTATAGCCTCCATGATTTATTTTATGTTATTCGTTCATGAGATACACCGAACGCTCGGGAAACTTCAAAGGCACACCCTTTGAAACGTGTTTTAATTTAAAAGCATGTTTAAATTCCGCATTTATTTTTAATTATACCGCGCTTCCGCATTCGCGCTTTTCCCGGGACGATCCACAATTCCTTTCAGTGGTATCAGAGCCAGGTTCGGTGTATAGGCCTAGGGTTTATGTGCGTTTTAAGCATGAAACGTGTTTTGAGCATGTTTTAATTGAATCTTGATTTTCTTGATTATTAAAGCATGTTGTTTTATTGCTTTTACGTGTGAAATTCTGAATATTGGTATTTTTTCTGTTTTTCTTGGGAAACGGGGGAAAATTTGAACTGAAAACGAGAAACGCCACAGCCGGCCAGCCGGGAAGGCTGGCCGCGCGCAGCCGAGCGCTGCCGGCAGGGCAGACGCGCGCAGGCAAGGGTAGCCTGCGCGCGCCCGCCCAGCCGGTCGCGCAGCCAGGATGGCTGCGCGCGGGCGCGCGCGCAAGGGGGCGCCTCCAGCCGCGCGCGCAGAAGGCTGTCGGGCGGAGAGCCCGCGCGCGGACGGCACCAGGCGCGCGCGCACGCAGACGGAGGCGTCTGCGCGCGCGCCCGGCGGGCGTGCCCAGTGCGCGTCTGCGCGCGCGCGCACTGCGCGCAGCGCAGGCACGCGGCTGGCGACCAGCAGGCCGGCGCGCGCGAGGCAGAGGAGCCTGCGCGCGCGACGGCCTGCCGGAACACCAGGCCGCGCAGCGCGCTGCCGGCCAGGCGCGCGCGCGCGCAATCAAGGGGCCTACGCGCGCGCGCCCGGCCAGGCAGTGCCTGCGCGCGCGCAGGGGCGGCAGGCTGGGCCTGCTGCCCTGCGCGCACGGCCTGCCGGCTGCTGCCGGTGGCGGCGGCCGGTGGCTGCTGAAGCTAGGGTTTCTTGAAACCCTAGTATTATTTTATTTTATTTTATTTATTTATTTACTTTTCAGTTTTAATTTTGAATTAATTCTGAAAATTCGTTTTTGGGTTCAATTTTGCCTAAATTCCTAAAGACATTATTTTAGGAGTAAAATAAATTGGATTTGGAATCCCGGGGTTATTTACTTAAAATAATGAGGAAAGGTTTTCCTAAAACGAGAAAAATATTATTACCAATATTTGTGTTTTATTTTTCACACGTTGCGCACATGATCATTTATTTCTGTTTTGGATTATTATGATTGGAAATCATGAATTATTGTATATTGTAATTATGTGATTGGATCATGTGATTATGTGTGTTGGATGGAAATGGATGATCACGAGCCCTAGACCGGATGTATGGTTTAATTTTCTGTTGGGCCTGTGTGCCTCTTTAACTGCTTTCTCCTTCTCTCTTTCTAGTGCCTTGGAATAATAAGGCTTTCTACCTCCCTCCTTATGTACTCCCCCCGGGTTTTCGCTGGGGTTTCTATTTCTTAAAATATGTAATGAGAGTAGACTAGGAGTGAGGTTTCCATTTTTTGTAATTGATGGAGAAGAAGGAAGGACCACATGGAGAGCCCAGACCGGAGGTCCCTTGGCGTTTTCCATGAAGTGAAGAAAGAGGAAAAGAGACCAAGGCCCATCAGCATGATGATTGGGTTACTATTATTGTAATAGTATAGGACCAACCCTAGATTGACCATAGATCCACTGCGGGCTCAGTGGATCGCATAGGATTCGGGCTCGTGATCATCCAACAGGGGCGTGCTAGGCTTTAATTTTGCATGTGGTTATTATGATGGATGAATGGCTTTTATTTATCATATAACTGCTATGGATGGATTTTATTTATGCATTATGGATGAATGTATGGATATATTATGAGATCTCGGTCATTCACTACTCTCACATTGGTTGGACCAATGTTGAAATATTAGACCCTAGATAAAGTGGACATGAACTCTAGGAGTTTGTCCATGCCTTCCAATCCATGGCACAGTGAGGAAGCTGTTTTAGGTCAATAGCGTGGTCTCACGAGTCGTGGCACGTTATTGTACTTAAAAGAAGCTGCACTGTGTCATGAACGAAAAATGGGCTGCTGTTACCTGTCTCACGAGTCGTGGGGATACTAGTGGGTCCATGGCTCGGTCGATTGGGTCGGGTCTAACGCCCAATTAGCATGATTCGCTTGGAGTCCTCGGGATCATGCAAAAGGGTGAGGCAATAATCTTGGGAATCTCGTGGAACGAGAATGGTATGGAATACCTCCCACAGGATCTTTTCCATGCGAATCGTAAAAGCGGGGTATGGGAAAAATCGCTGTGGATCCCAAGCCCACTAGGAAAGGATTTCCCGAAAATCACGTTTGAGAGTACCGTGTTTTCGTATAAATAGTGGGAGGATTAAATGACTAAAGACCAAGAATTTAATTATTTCATCAAACCACCGTCTTTATTTTCTGCTGATTGCGCGTTGTTTTCTAAATGTAGATTTTAAAATGTCTAAGAACCCACTATCAACCATTCTTGAGACAAACAAATTCAATGGAACAAATTACAACGACTGGTTGCGCAATCTCAGGATAGTCCTAGATTACGAGAACCAAGGCTACGTCATGGACGAGCCTCTCCCTAGGACCTTACCGGAAGGATCCACGCCAGAAGAACGTCAGACGTTCGAGACTTGGCATAAGGATAACCGGAAGGTCCGTAGCATCATACTTGCTTCGATGACCAATGAGATTCAGAAGCAATATGAAAGGCTAGACGATGTCCCTTCCATTATGGCTCGCCTTAAGGATTGCTATGCAGTCCCAGACCGGCATACTAGGTATGTCGCGACCAAGGCGTTCTTTGGAACTAAAATGACAGAAGGATCCTCTGTACAAGAGCATGGGGTTAAAATGCTTACCCTAGTGGAAAAGTTCGAGGACCTAAAGGCAGGTCTCGATAACGAAACGTACATAGATGTGATCCTTCAGTCACTCCCACCCTCCTTCGACCAATTTATCGTCAACTATAACATGAATGCACTTGAGAAAGGCATTCATGAGTTGATCAATATGTTGGTGCAATACGAGGCAACGACTAAGAAGTCCACGCCTTCGGTATTGTTTGGAGGTGCTTCAACTTCCAAGACGAAAGGCAAGGGTGCTGGACGTTGGAAAAAGAAGAAAGGGAAGGGAAAAGCCGTCATAGCAGCTACGAACACTCAGAGTGTTCCCATTGCCAAAGAGGGGAAAGGCAAAGGAAAGGGAAAGGTTGTCTCCAAGCAACAGTCAAAGGCATATGACATATGTATCAACTGCCGTGAGAAAGGGCATTGGAAGAGAGAGTGCCCCAAACTCTTCTCAAACCAAGGTATATTTGTGATTGAGGTTAACATGGTCACTAATTCTGCCTCTTGGGTATTGGATACCGGTTGTGGAGCTCACATTTGCAATGATTTGCAGGTGCTGAAAAGAAGCAGAAAACTAAGTAGCGGGGACATGATCCTGAAGCTTGGAAATGGCAAGGCCATCTCGGCAGAAGCAGTAGGATCCGCCACTTTAGTAATTAGTGATACCATTAGCATAGAATTAGAGCAGATTTATTTTGTACCTAGTATGATTAAGAACATCATTTCCATTCCATTGTTGGACAATAGTGGTTATGAGTTCAGAATCAATAAAAATTGCTTTTATTTGATGAGGTGTGGAATTGCTCATCTACTCGGTACATTGCATAACGGGCTCTATATCTTGCAACAAACCAATCTCGTTCTTAACGCTCAACACAAACGGAAATTAGATAATAACGGGAACGCACGTCTGTGGCACGCTAGGCTAGGTCACATATCCCAAGATAGGATGAAAAGGTTGGTAGACTCAAAGAACCTAGAGGTTGGGGACTTGAGTGATCTACCAACTTGTGAGTCTTGTCTAAGACGGAAAATGACCAAAAAGCCCTTTGTAGGACAAAGCAGGCTTGCCACAGGTCTGTTAGACTTGGTCCATACAGACGTATGTGGACCACTAAGGACGCAGGCTCGAGGTGGGTTCTCCTACTTCATAACCTTCACCGATGATCATTCACGGTACGGTTATGTTTACCTGATGAGGTACAAGTCTGAAGCTCTTGAGAGGTTTAAAGAATTCAGGCTTGAAGTGGAGAACCAGACCAACTGCAAAATTAAAGTCCTACGGTCAGACCGAGGCGGTGAATACCTTAGTGCCGAATTCCTAGATTATCTAAAAGAAGATGGTATAATATCAGAATGGACACCTCCCGGAACACCACAGTTAAATGGCGTCTCTGAAAGGAGGAACCGAACCCTGTTGGACATGGTTCGGTCCATGATGAGTTTTACCAAATTGCCCTTATCGTTTTGGGGTCATGCATTAGAAACGGCAGCCAAGTTGTTGAATTTGGCGCCTACCAGTGCATTGACCCAAACGCCATATGAAATATGGCACGGCAAGCCTGCGTCCTACAACTACTTGAAAGTGTGGGGTAGCCTCGCATACGTCAAGAGGTTAGTGGGAGATAAGCTAGAATCCAGGTCTAGCCTATGCAGGTTCGTTGGATACCCTAAAGAAACTGCGGGTTATTACTTTTATGACCCTTTGGAACAAAAGGTATTTGTTTCAAGGAATGCAGTATTCTTGGAGCAAGGCTTCCCGGAGGATATCCAACCTGATGAGCTGATCCTTGAGGATTCAAGTGATGGAACTCAGCCATCAGAAATAGCCGCGGAAACCTCACCAAGAGGATTCAGGATTAATGCACGGAGGGCTGACCAACCTAGAGAAGTCCAACATGCTAGGCATGAAGGACAACCTCAAGAAAGGCCAGTCCCGGTCCCTGAACCGCCGGCTCCGATACAGTCAGCGCCCACAGTCACCACTGACGTTCCCGTCCTTCGTAGGTCCACTAGAGAATCCAGACCTCCAGTGAGATATGGGTTTCTAGGTGCGACCGATCTTCTGGATAACGATCCTAAGACATACGGGGAAGCGATGTCTGACATCGACTCTGGGAAATGGCTTGAGGCCATGAAGACCGAAATGGACTCCATGAGCGAGAACCAAGTTTGGAGACTTGTAGATCCACCGAAAGGTGTTAAGCCAATGGGCTGTAAGTGGGTCTACAAGCGCAAACTCGGCGTTGATGGAGAAGTCACAACCTTTAAGGCTAGGCTTGTAGCTAAGGAATACACTCAACGACCCGGGGTCGATTTTGAGGATACCTACTCGCCAGTAGCCATGGCTAAGTCCATTCGGATCCTGCTTGCCATAGCAGCATGGTATGACTATGAAATATGGCAGATGAACGTGAAAACGGCCTTCCTCAACGGTTTCGTTGAAGAAGAGATCTATATGGATCAGCCGGAGGGTTTCACGGTCACTGGAGAAGAACAGAAGGTCTGTCGTCTCCAGAAGTCCATCTATGGCCTCAAACAAGCATCCCGAAGTTGGAACATTCGATTTGATGAAGTAATACGGGGATATGACTTCATCAAAAACGAATCCGACCCTTGTGTATACAAGAAGGTCAGTGGGAGCTCTATAGTGTTCCTAGTGCTTTACGTGGATGACATTCTGCTCATTGGTAATGACGTCAGAATGTTAGGAAACACAAAAGCATGGTTGTCAACCAAGTTTTCCATGAAGGACTTGGGTGAAGCCTCCTACATCCTAGGCATCCAGATTGTCAGGGACAGATCTAAAAGGATGTTAGGGCTCACCCAAAACTCGTATATGGAGAAAGTCCTAAAGAGATATCGAATGGACAACTCCAAACGAGGATTCCTTCCAATAAGGCATGGGATCAAGTTATCCAAGAAGCAGTCCCTGCAGACTGATGAGGAACTTGAAAAGATGAAAGTCATCCCCTGTGCTTCTGCCGTAGGTAGCATCCAATATGCGGTCCATTGCACCAGGCCTGACATTGCATACGCTTTGAGCGTGACAAGCAGATATCAGTCCTGTGCAGGAGAGGCACATTGGAATGCCGTCAAGGGCATCCTTAAGTACCTTAGGAGGACTAAGGAAATGTTCTTGGTCTATGGCAATGGAGAACTAATTCTGGAAGGCTTTAGCGACGCTAGCTTCCAGTCTGATGACGATGATGCCAAGGCTCAATCGGGGTATGTATTCAAACTCAACGGAGGAGTAGTGGCTTGGAAAAGTTCCAAGCAAGCAACCACTGCTGACTCCACCACTGAGGCTGAATACATAGCAGCTTCAGAAGCTGCTAAGGAAGCGGTTTGGATGAGAAACTACATCCAAGAGTTGGGTGTGGTGCCTAGCATCGCCGAGCCTGTTGTCATCTTCTGTGATAACAACGGTGCAATAGCGCAAGCAAAGGAACCGAGATCTCATCACCGTTCCAAACACATTCTTAGACGCTACCATCTTCTTAGAGAAATGGTAGGAAGAGGTGACGTTCGGATGGACCGAGTCAACTCAGCAGACAACACAGCAGACCCGCTGACAAAGCCTATGTCGCAGAGTGCTCATACGCAACATCTTGAGAAGATGGGGATTAGGCATATGGGTGATTGGCTTTAAAGGTCAAGTGGGAGATTGTTAGAATAGGTGACCATGTAAGCCAATTTTGGCGGGTATATGTAACCTATGTCTAGACAATTATAGGTGTTTGATAAATCATTAATGAATAAAGAAGTGAATTTCATTTGGCATTACTTTGTTTGTGTTCACTTATATCTGTTTTCTATATCTGTTCACTACGCAAACAAAGCCCACGGACTGAGAATCAATTTCGGGGACTGGGACTACGCTTGGAGGTAGGTCCATGGAATCAGTCTTCCCGAATCAGTCCGGAAATCTCCAAGTCAAGGAATCCCGAAAATGGGTACCGGGATTCCATTTGAGACTTGCACTAAGCACCTGCTGTCGTGTTTCATCGACGGGTGACGAGGGTCGTCTAAGCAGTGTTAGTAGGTTAGCATGCTAGGACGCAGCTGACTGAGGTGACTCGCGGAACCGTCTTACGGAGGACCTTGAGTATGGTCAGCAAGGTATGACGTGTATTCCCGGTTCCAACGGTACAGGTCAAGTCCTTTGACTTGAGGAATTGCTGAGTTTACCTGTACATCAGGGCTGTATCTTAGGTATGGTGAGAGATTGCCAGAATTCTCTTTGGTAGTCATAAGCCATGTCTAGTGCAGTTCTGGTGTGCAAAGTGACAGTAGTTTCCAAGAAAGGATTTGTCTCCTGTCAATAGGTTTTGGCAGTTGAGTCTCATATATATACTCTAGGTCTTGTCCCTAAAACTGTGGCCACAGTGACTGAACAGAAGGGAAGGATTCCCTTGCGGCGTTTAGTGAGGACAGACCAACACTTAGGTCCAAAATGGGTACCTGCATTTTCCGTGCCCTAGACTCTAAGTGATGAGACCGAAGACAGAAGGACAAGTGTACTGTTAGAGCCTAAATGTTCATCCCTGAATATTTCACCTAGTCTCTAGTGCCATGGACCGTTGCTAGATGGCCACCCATGGTAACGGAAGGATTCTAGGAATCCGACCAAGTCTAGCTGAAAGGTGAACCTAAAGAGTCACACACTATCCACACACATTTAGATATTTAATTAGGAATTAAATATTGGAGTGAAGGAATGATTAAATTGGATTTAATCGGGTCCTTTATTTTTCTTGGAGAAATAATTCCTTCTATTAGATATAAGGAATTAAATTGATAAATTAGATTTATCAAAGGGATTTATTTAATGGGCTTAAATAATATTTATATTTATTTTTAGCCTCTTGGAAATATTTAAATAGGTTTTAAATATTCCATTAAATTAAATTAAATCAACGGTTGAGATCAATGGGAGAGATGGATGGCTAGGATTGTTTTGACTAGGTCAAAACACTACTTTGACTAGGTCAAAATCCTAGTCAAATTAGAGTTCTTAAAAGAGGAGTTTAAAGAGGATTAAACTCCTCTTCTATATAAACCCTAGCATCCTACAAGTTGAAGGATGATGAAACTCCAACACACACACTACAACACACACACACGGATTCTCTCTCCCTCTCTCTCGTCCGATTCTCTCTCCCTCTCCAAGAAATATTTTTCTTGGTTCTTTTTGTTCTTGGAACATTAAGAACTTGATGAATCAATACCATTAATCCATAATGTGTTATTGATTCATCCACTCCAAAAAACATAAACTTGTTCGTTGCTAGCACGACGTGCAAGATACGTGGGTGGATCGTGTGTCACGATTTAGAGGGTCTCAAAGACGAGATCTTGGTGCAAAACGGGGAACAACGCTTGTAGCCGTTGAAGACGAAAACGACAACGGGTAGGTCTCGTTTTAATTTTTCGTCCTCTCTTTAATTTCCAACCCTATGGCCTCCATGATTTATTTTATGTTATTCGTTCATGAGATACACCGAACGCCCGGGAAACTTCAAAGGCACACCCTTTGAAACGTGTTTTAATTTAAAAGCATGTTTAAATTCCGCATTTATTTTTAATTATACCGCGCTTCCGCATTCGCGCTTTTCCCGGGACGATCCACAATTCCTTTCATCCTTATGTACTCCCCCGGGTTTTCGCTGGGGTTTCTATTTTTTATATGTAATGAGAGTAGAATAGGAGTGAGGTTTTAATTTTATGTAATTGATGGAGAAGAAGGAAGGTCCACATGGAGAGCCCAGACTAGGGGATTCCAAGGCGTTTCCATGAAGAAAAGAAAGAGAAAAGAGACCAAGGCCCATCAGAATGATGATTGGGTTACTATTAATGTAATAGTATAGGACCAACCCTAGATTGACCATAGATCCACTGCGGGCTCAGTGGTTCGCATAGGATTCGGGCTCGTGATCATCCAACAGGGGCGTGCTAGGCTTTAATTTTGCATGTGGTTATTGTGATGGATGAATGGCACTTTATTTATCATATAACTGCTGAGGATGCAATTTATTTATTACGCATTATGGATGAATGTGTAGATATATTATATTATGAGATCTCAGTCATTTACTACTCTCACATTGGTTGGACCAATGTCCAAATATTAGACCCTAGACAAAATGGACATGGACTCTAGGAGTTTGTCCATGCCTTCCAATCCATGGCACAATGAGGAAGCTGATTTAGGTCAATAGCGTGGTCTCACGAGTCGTGGCACGTTATTGTACTTAAAAGAAGCTGCACTGTGTCATGAACGAAAAATAGACCGCTGTTACCTGTCTCACGAGTCGTGAGGATAGCAGTAGGTCTATGGCTCGATTGATTGGGTCGGGTCTAACGCCCGATTAACATGATTCGCTTGGAGTCCTCGGGATCATGTGAAAGGGTGAGGCAATAATCTTGGGAATCTCGTGGAATGAGAATGGTATGGTATACCTCCCATAGGATTTTTTCCATGCGAATCGTAAAAGTGGGGTATGGGAAAAATCGTTGTGGTACCCAAGCCCACTAGGAAAGGATTTCCCGAAAATCACGTTTGAGAGTACCGTGTGTTCGTATAATGTGGGAGCATTAAATGACTAAAGACCAAGCATTTAATTATTTTTATCAAACCACCGTCTTTTATATTCTACTGATCACGAACTCTATTTTAAATGTAGATTTAAAATGTCTAAGAACCCACTTTCAACCATACTTGAGACAAATAAATTCAATGGAACCAATTACAACGACTGGTTGCGCAATCTCAGGATAGTCCTAGATTACAAGAACTAAGGCTACGTCATGGACGAGCCTCTCCCTAGAACCCTACCGGAAGGATCCACGCCAGAAGAACGTGAGACGTTCGAACTTGGCATAAGAATAACCGGAAGGTCCATAGTGTCATACTTGCTTCAATGAAGAATGAGATTCAGAAGCAGTATGAAAGGCTAGACGATGTCTCTTCCATTATGGCTCGCCTTAAGGATTGCTATGCAGTCCCAGACCGGCATACTAGGTATGTCGCGACCAAGGCGTTCTTTGGAACCAAAATGACAGAAGGATCCTCTGTACAAGAGCACGGGGTTAAAATGCTTACCCTGGTGGAAAAGGTCGAGGACCTAAAGGCAGGCCTCGATAATGAAACGTACATAGATGTGATCCTTCAGTCTCTCCCACCCTCCTTCGACCAATTTATCATTAACTACAACATGAACGCACTTGAGAAGGGCATTCATGAGTTGATTAATATGTTGGTGCAATACAAGGCAACGACCAAGAAGTCCACGCCTTCGGTATTGTTTGGAGGTGCTCCAACTTCTAAAACGAAAGGCAAGGGTGCCGGACATTGGAAAAGGAAGAAAGGGAAGGGAAAAGCCATTAAAGCTGCTACGAACACTAAGAGTGTTCCCATTACCAAAGAGGGGAAAGGCAAAGGAAAGGGAAAGGTTGTCTCCAAGCAACAGTCGAAGGCATATGACATATGTATCAATTGTCGTGAGAAAGGGCATTGGAAGAGGGAGTGCCCCAAGCTCCTCTCAAACCAAGGTATTTTTGTGATTGAGGTTAATATGGTCACTAATTCTGCCTCTTGGGTATTAGATATCGGCTGTGGAGCTCACATTTGCAATGATTTGCAGGTGCTGAAAAGAAGCAGAAAACTGGGTAGCGGGGATATGATCCTGAAGCTTGGGAATGGCAAGGCCATCTCGGCAGAAGGAGTAGGATCCGCCACTCTAGTAGTTAGTGATAGTATTAGCATAGAATTTGAGCAAGTTTATTTTGTACCTAGTATGATTAAAAACATCATTTCAATTCCATTGTTAGACAATAGTGGTTATGAGTTTATGATCAATAAAAATTGCTTTTATTTGATGAGGTGTGGAATTGCTCATCTACTTGGTACACTAAATAACGGGCTCTATATCTTGCAACACTCGAACTTCGTTCTTAACGCTCAACACAAATGTAAAATAGATAATAACGGAAACGCACAACTGTGGCACGCTAGGCTAGGTCACATATCCCAAGATAGGATGAAAAGATTGGTAGACTCAAAGAACCTAGAGGTAGGGGACTTGGGTGAGCTACCAACTTGTGAATCTTGTCTAAGAGGGAAAATGACCAAGAAGCCCTTTGTAGGACAAAGCAGGCTTGCCACAGGTCTGTTGGACTTGGTCTATACAGACGTATGTGGACCACTAAGGACGCAGGCCCAAGGTGGGTTCTCCTACTTCATAACCTTTACCGATGATCATTCACGGTATGGTTATGTTTACCTAATGAGGTACAAGTCTGAAGCTCTTGAGAGGGAATTCAAACTTGAAGTGGAGAACTAGACCAACTGCAAAATTAAAGTCCTACGGTCAGATCGAGGCGATGAATACCTTAGTACCGAGTTCCTTAATTATCTAAAAAAAAATGGTATAATATCTGAATGGACACCTCCCGGGACACCACAATTAAATGGTGTCTCTGAAAGGAGGAATCAAACCCTATTGGACATGGTTCGATCCATGATGAGTTTTACCAAATTGCCCTTGTCTTTTTGGGGCTACGCATTGGAAATGGCGGCCAAGTTGTTAAATTTGGCGCCAACCAGTATATTGACCCAAACGCCATATGAGATATGGCACGGCAAGCCTGCGTCCTACAACTACTTGAAAGTGTGGGGTAGCCCCGCATACGTCAAGAGGTTAGTGGGAGATAAGCTAGAATCCAGGTCTAGCTTATGCAGGTTCGTTGGATACCCTAAAGAAACTACGGGTTATTACTTTTATGACCCCTTGGAACAAAAGGTGTTTGTTTCAAGGAATGCAGTGTTCTTGGAGCAAGGCTTCCCAGAGGATATCCAGCCTGATGTACTGATCCTTGAGGAATCAAGTGATGGAATCCAGTCATCAGAGGTAGCCGCGGAATCCTCACTTAGAGGATTCAGGATAGACACCCGAAGGGCTGACCGACCTCGAGTAGTCCAACATGCTAGGCATGAAGGACAACCTCAGGAGTAGCCAATCCCGGTTCCTGAACCGCCAGCTCCGATATAGTCAGCGCCCACAGTCACCACTGACGTTCCCGTTCTCCGTAGGTCTACTAGAGAGTCCATACCTCCAGTGAGATATGGCTTTCTAAATATGACCGGTCTTCTGGATAATGATCCTAAGACATACGGAGAAGCGATGTCTGACATCGACTCCGGGTAATGGCTTGAGGCCATGAAAACCGAAATGGACTCCATGAGTGAGAACCAAGTCTGGAGACTTGTAGATCCACCGAAAAGTGATAGGCCAGTTGGCTGTAAGTGGGTCTACAAGCGCAAAACTTGGCGTTGTTGGAGAAGTCACAACCTTTAAGGCTAGGCTTGTAGCTAAGGGATACACTCAACGACCCGGGGTCGATTTTAAGGATACCTACTCGCCGGTAGCCATGGCTAAATCCATTCGGATCCTGCTCGCCATAGCAGCATAGTATGACTATGAGATATGGCAGATGGATGTGAAAACGGTCTTCCTCAATGGCTTCGTTGAGGAAGAGATCTATATGGATCAGCCGGAGGGTTTCACAGTCACTGGAGAAGAACATAAGGTCTGTCGTCTCTAGAAGTCCATCTATGGCCTCAAACAAGCATCCCGAAGTTGGAACATTTGCTTTGATGAAGTAATACGGGGCTATGACTTCATCAAAAATGAATCAGACCCTTGTGTATACAAGAAGGTTAGTGGGAGCTCTATAGTGTTCCTGGTGCTTTATGTGAATGACATTCTACTCATTGGTCATGATATTAGAATGTTGGGTGACACAAAAGCATGGTTATCAACCCAGTTTTCCATGAAGGATTTGGGTGAAGCCTCTTACATCCTAGGCATCCAGATTGGCAGGGACAGATCTAAGAGGATGTTAGGGCTCACCCAAAACTCGTATATGGAGAAAGTCCTAAAGAGATATCAGATGGACAACTCCAAATGAGGATTCCTTCCCATGAGGCATGGGATCAAGTTATCCAAGAAACAGTCCCCGCAGACTGATGAGGAACTTGAAAGGATGAAAGTCATCCCCTATGCTTCTGCTGTAGGTAGCATCCAATATGCGGTCCACTGCACTAGGCCTGACATTGCCTACGCTTTGAGCGTAACAAGCAGATATCAGTCTTGTGCACGAGAGGCACATTGGAATGTTGTTAAGGACATCCTTAAGTACCTAAGGAGGACTAAGGAAATGTTCTTAGTCTATGGCAATGGAGAACTGATCCTGGAAGGCTTTAGCAACGCTAGCTTCCAGTCTGATGACGATGATGCCAAGTCTCAATCGGGTTATGTATTCAGGCTAAATGGAGGAGCAGTGTCTTGGAAAAAGTCCAAGCAAGCAACCACTGCTGACTCCACCACAGAGGCTGAATACATAGCAGCTTCAGAAGCTGTCAAGGAAGCGGTTTGGATGAGAAACTACATCCAAGAGTTGGGTGTGGTGCCTAGCATCGCCGAGCCCGTTGTCATCTTCTGTGATAACAACGGTGCAACAGCGCAAGCAAAGGAACCAAGATCTCATCACCATTCCAAACACATTCTTAGACGCTACCATCTTCTTAGAAAAATTGTAGGAAGAGGTGACGTTCGGATGGATCGAGTCAACTCAACAGACAACACAGCAGATCCGCTGACAAAGCCTATGTCGCAGAGCGCTCATATGCAACATCTTGAGAAGATGGAGATTAGACATAGGGGCGATTGGCTTTAAAGGTCAAGTGGGAGATTGTTAGAATAGGTGACCATATAGCCAATCTTGGCGGGCAAAATATAACCTATGTCAAGACAATTTTAGTGTTTTGATAAATTTATTAATGAATAAAGAAGTGAAATTCATTTGGCATTACTATGTTTGTGTTCACTTTATCTGCATTACGTATCTGTTCACTACGCAAACAAAGCCCACGGACTGAAATATATTTCAAGGACTGGGACTACGCTTGGAGGTAGGTCCATGAAATCAGTCCCGCCGAATCAGTCTGGAAATCTCCAAGTCAAGGAATCTCGAAAATAGGTAACGAGAATCCCCTTGAGACTTGCACTAAGCATCTACTGTCGTATTTCATCGACGGGGGACGAGGGCCGTCTAAGCAGTGTTAGTGGGTTAGCCTGCTAGGAATCAGCTGACTGAGGTGACTCGCGGGAACCGACTTACGGAGGACCTTGAGTAGGGTCGGCTAGGTATGACGTGTGTTCCCGGTTCCAACGGTACAGGTCAAGTCCTTTGACTTGAGGAACTGCTGAGTTTACCTGTATATCAAGTTTGTATCTTAGATATGATGAGAGATTGCCAAGAAGCACTTGAGTAGTCATAAGCCATGTCTAGTGCAGCTCTGGTGTACAGAGTGACAGTAGTTTCCAAGAAAGGATCTGTCTCCTATCAAAGGCATTGACAGTTGAGTCTCACGTATGCTCTATGTCTTGTCCCAAAAACACTGTGGCCATAGTAACTGAACAGAAGGGAAGGTTTCCCTTGCGGTGTTTGGTAAGGACAGACCAACACTTAGGTCCAAAATGGGTACCTGCATTTTCCGTGCCCTAGACCCTAAGTGGTGAGACCGTAGACAGAAGGACAAGTGTACTGTTAGAGCCTAAATGTTCATCCCCGAATGTTTCACCTAGTCTCTAGTGCCATGGACCGTTGCTAGATAGCCACCCATGGTAATTGACGGATTCTAGGAATCCGACCAAGTCTAGCTGAAAGGTGAACCTAAAGAGTCACACACAATCCACACGCATTAAGTATTTAATTTAGAATTAAATATTGGAGAAATGGAATGATTAAATTGGATTTAATCGGGTCCTTGATTTTCTTGGAGAGAATTAATTCCTTTTATTAGATAAAAGGGATTAATCTAAGAAATTAGATTTATTAGAAAATTAATTTAATGGGCCTAGAATAAATATTTATATTTATTATATTTATTTATTTCCCTTTGGAATATTTAAATAGGTTTTGAATATTCCATTAAATTAAATTAATGATTGAGATTAAAAGGAGAGATGGATGGCCAGGATTTAACTTGACTAGGTCAAATACTACTTTGACTAGGTCAAATACTACTTTGACTAGGTCAAAATCCTTGTCAAAATAGTCTTCTAAGAGTTGGAGTTTGAAGAGGATTAAACTCCTACTCTATATATGGTCCTAGCCCTTCACTATTTGAGAAGTGATGAAATTCCAACACACACACACACACACCCCACTCAGCACTCCCTCTCTCCCTCTCGTCCGCCCTTTCTCTCTCTCTCTCACAAGAAAATACTTTTCTTGTTCTTTTGTTCTTGGAACAATGGAACTTAGGAGAATTAATACCGTTAATTAATAACGTGTGATTAATTCATCCTCTCCAAAATACTTGTTCGTTCGCTAGCACGACGTGCAAGATACGTGGGCGGATTGCGTGTTATTATTTCGAGAGTCTCACGTACGAGATTTGGAGCAAATCGGGGAACAACGCGAGTAGCGGTTAGAAGACGAAAACGACAATCGGTAGGTTCCGGTTTAAATTTTTGTTTCTCTTTATTTTTAATCCTATGGCCTCCATGATTCCTTTCATGCTTTTAATTCATGAGATACACCGAACGCCCGGGAACTTCAAGGGTACACCCCTTGAACGTGTTCTTTTATTTAATTAAAAGCATATTTTAATTTTTGTATTTAATTTTATATCGCGCTTCCGCATTCGCGCTATTTCCCGGGACGATCCACAATATTTCAGCTATCCCTTGTGGAATAGCTCAAAGACCTCCAAGTTGATCTTAAAAAAGGGACGTACATTAACGTAAACCTTCAGTCTCTTCCTACCTCCTTCGACCAATTTATTGTTGACCACAACATGAATAGCTTGAGAAAGACCTTCATGAGTTGATAAATATGTTGGTCTAGTATGAGGCAACGATTGAAAAATCTACACCAGCGGTACTAGTGAGAGAGGCTTCAACCTCAGAAGCGAAAGGCAAAGGTGTCGGATGTTGGAAGAGGAATAAAGCTAAGACAATATCAGCTGGTGCTAGCATTTCGAGTGATCCTGTTACACAGCTGGGCGGAGGTAAAGGAAAGAGGAAGAGGGTTCAGCAGTCAAAGTCATAGATTCCAAATGATGTGTGCATTAACTGCCGCAAATAGGGACATTAGATGAGGGAGTGTCCGAAGCTCCTCTCCAAATGAAGATACATTTGAATTAAGTACCGACATGATTATTATTCTACTCTTTGGTATTAGATACCAGTTAATCATAATCTATGAATGGTTTGCAGGTGGTGATAAGTTAAAGCCAAGACAGGTCCTAAGGCTTAGCGTTGGCAGGGCCATTGCTGAAAAGACTAGGGACTAGTTAAGCTTAGCATAACAATGATCATTTTAGGATAGAGTTAGATGGGAATTATGTAACTTAGGATGATCGAAGTATGTTTTTATGTCACTACAAAAAAATACGGGAATAGGAACGGTAAGGTACGACTGTTCCAGTTACCATTCCACGTAGGAACGGTGGTAGGAACTGTTGTGGAACGGTAAACCGTTGATGACGTCAGAGTCGTGCTAATAGAAATACAAATTAATAGGAACGCTCGCACCATTCCTATTCGAGTGCCAAACATAGGGTGTCAATTTGTACACCTATAACCGTTCCTAAAGGGCACCTGATATATTTTGGACCTCAATTAGGAAAACATGTGTGAGATTTGGAACGGTAGGCGAACCGAGAAAGCTCACCGTTACTGTGTGTGTGCCAAAGACCGTGTCTATTTTGGACCGGTTGCCCTACCATTCCAACATGTAGTCCTACAGGAGGCCCTTTTACGCCATGGGAAAAAATGTGATGCAATTACCGTTCCAAATTACGGGTGTATAGTAAGTGAAGGTGTGTTACAAGTACCTGTCCAAAATGTAATCCAAGTAGGAACGGTCAGTTTTTCTTGTGACTGATACCGTTCCTAATATGCTCTAACGGCTATATTACAACGGTAACTTTACCGTTCCTGTTACCTCTCCTGAGACCGTTCCTTAATCTGGAACAACGGCTATATTTTAACGGCTAGTTTTGTGTTCCAAATAGTAATCCAATTACCGTTCCAATGATTTCTATATATATGTCCCCCTTCTTTGTCATTGTTCTTATACTTACTCTCCAGCTCATTTTGTATTTGTAACTCCCCCCCCCCCCCTTGATTGTTTATACGAAAAATCGAACATATCAACTACCAAGCGTGAATTTTTCATTGATATCGATAGGTGTTTTGCTCAGGTAAATATGCAAAATTCTGTTATTTTTGCATATATATATATAATTTACTCTTGTCATTTAATTGTGTTGTTGTGAATTATACGTAGGACCAATCATGTTAAGACAGCTGAGGAAATAGATGTATGATCGACACGTCCTAGGTGTGACGCCGGAGTTTGAGGATGGTGTTACAACATTTTTAGAATGGGCCCAGTCTTAGCGTGCATATATGGACGGGGACAAGATTAAGTGTCCCTGCCGGAAGTGCAAAAAACGAACGGTTCAAAACACCAGACGAGGTAAATTTTGATTTGTGTATGAAAGGGTTTATGCCAGAGTATTACAATTGGACTTCGCATGGTGAGGAGAGGGTGCAGGAATACTTTAAAGCATTGACAGCTCCCCCTGTGCAGCATCAGCAAACGCCACCCGTTCAGGAGGAGGGTAGTTCGCATTGGGGTGATGCGGCTCAGATGGATTGGGCGCGGAGGATGGTATTCGATGCCGCCGGTCCGTCATTCTGGTCTTCGTACAACCAGGAGGGACCGACTGATGATGGTACTCAGTATTGTCCATCTGATGTGGTCCTAGTTCATATTACGATTCGGGGCCCTATGATTATGTGTCTGGCTTGTCAGACCGTTTTTTTGATGTAGTTCATCCTGCGGACCAACCTTTTATGGAATGGCTGCACCACCTCTCAGTTGGCGTCAATTGCCTCTTTGGTGAATATCAAGGCCAAAGGGGGTTTTTCCGAGCATACATATGATCGGTTATGCCAGTGGCCTGATACTGTAATGCCCCGCAATCACACTTTCCCCGCCGATTATTACAATACGAAGAAATTGATAAGAGAATTGGGTTTACCAGTTCAGAAGATTGATGCTTGCAAAAACGGTTGCATGTTGTACTGGAAGGACGATATTGATTTGGAATATTGCAAGTTCTGTGGAGACGCTAGGTACAAGCCCACGAGGGACAGAAATCCTAAATGCAAGAAGTCCCCGTATGCCATTCTTAGGTATCTACCGATTACCCCTCGGCTGCAGAGGTTGTATGCGTCGGAGGTCACAGCAGAGCATATGACTTGGCATGCGAGCCATCAGACGGAGGAAAGATCCATGTGTCATCCGTCGGATGCAGAGGCTTGGAAGCATTTTGACCGGACGTATCCTGATTTTGCAGCTGAACCAAGGAATGTTAGACTTGGATTGTGCACGGATGGGTTTGCACCACACGGTCAGTATGGTAAAACTTACTCATGTTGGCCCGTGATACTTACACCGTACAATCTCCCACCGGGAATGTGCATGAAGTCTGAGTATATGTTCCTAACGATCGTGATCCCTGGCCCATCGAATCCCAAACGTCTTATCGATGTCTACTTGGAGCCATTGATCGAGGAGTTGCAGAATTTATGGCATGTGGGTATACGTACGCACGATACTGCGACAAACCAGGCTTTCATGATGCATGCCGCATTGATGTGGACCGTGAACAACCTTCCTGCTTATGGTATGGCGTCTGGATGGAGTACCGCCGGTGTTATGGGGTGTCCAGTTTGTATGGAGGACACACGGGCATTCTATTTACAGCACGGTCGGAAGGCATGCTATTTTGACTGCAACAGGCAATTCCTACCACCGGGTCATCCTTATTGCAGGAACAAGAAAGCCTTCACTAAAAATCGAATAGAGAGGAAGGTTGCACGTCCGAGGCTGGCTGGAGAACAGATCTGAACCCGTGTTGATGCATTTAGTGTTGCTGTCGAACAACCGTTGGGTGAACCAGAAGGCTACGGCGTCGACCATAAGTGGACGAAGAAAAGCATATTCTGGGAGCTTGAATACTGGGGGGCGCATCTGATACGACACAATCTTGATGTCATGCATATTGAGAAGAATGTGTTCGATAATATATTCAATACTATGATGGACATCAAGGGAAAAATGAAGGACAATCTGAATGCATGGAAGGATCTGAAGATCATATGTAATCGGCCGGAGCTTGAGGTGGACGAAAGAAGACCGAACGTGATGCCCAAGGCGGTATATACACTGACGAAGGAGAAAAAGAAGAAGATATTTGAGTGGATTCGTTGTCTTAGGTTTCCTGATGGGTATGCCTCTAACTTGGCCCATTGCGTCGACCTGAAAGAGTTGAGGATGCACGGCATGAAGAGCCATGATTGTCATGTTTTCATGCAGAAATTGATTCTGGTTGCTTTCCATGAAATGCTTCCAGAGCACGTGTGGGGGGCCTTGCTGGAAGTCAGCCTTCTATTCCAGATCCTATGCTCAACAACACTAAACGTGGCCAAGGTAAAGGAATTGGAAGATAGTGTAGTCGTCATCATGTGCAATCTCGAGAAAATTTTTCCTCCTTCCTTTTTTCGACTCAATGGAACATCTAATTGGTCACCTTCCATATGAGGCGCGCGTTGGGGGCCCCGTGCAATACAGGTGGATGTACCCATTTGAAAGGTAATTAAATAATTAATACTGTTAAATATATACTTATTATTTGCATTTTAATAAATTGTCATATGAATAGATTCCTACGCGATTTGAAGAAAAAGGTGAAAAACAAAGCACACGTCGAGGCGTCAATTGTAGAGGCTTATATTGTCGAAGAAATCGGACTTTTCTCCTCGCACTACTTCGAACCGCACATTCTGTGCAAGCGAAACAAACCCGGTCGGAACGATGATCTCACGAGCAACAACGATCAAATTGTTCGGTCCATTTTCAATTACCCAGGCAGAGCAAGTGGAGCCTCGAAGAAGAGATGACTGAGCGGGGAGGAACTTCATGCTATCGAGACATACGTCTTGTGTAATTGTGAAGTAGTTTCACCGTACTACGAGTAAGTGTCTATACAAATGTAATTATCTTGTACGAATCATTTCAATTTCAATTACATGTATATTTATAACTATCAGTTTTACTATAACAGGTCATTCCTGAATGAACTGTTCGAGCAACACAATTCGGAGGACCCGATAATTGATCAACTAGTGGTGACACAATTCAAGGATTGGTTCAAGGCTCGTGTAAGTATCATCGATTTGTTGTAATTACCACGATATGCTCATGAATTTGTAATCAATTATCTCAATTGATATATATATCATTAATTGCATGTGAAAACCCGAATTGAATCACACAAACGAGGATTTGTTGAAGTTGCATTATTGGAGGCCAAGAGTAGAAGTCACAACATACCCATCTTACTTCGTCAATGGCTTCAATTTCCACACTGAACGTCATAATGTCGAGAAGTCAACAATGAATTGTGGTATTTGTGTCAAAAGCTCATCATATACAGACACGGATTCTGACTTCTATGAAATTTTGGAAGAGATAATTCAGCTAGATTACCCACTAATTCCGAACATGCACATTGTGCTGTTTAATTGCCGTTGGGTCGATCCGATCAAAGACATGAAGATACACCCTCGTTATCACGTCGTTGATGTCAACTTCAAAAAGCTCTACTGGCACAACAAGCAGTACAAGTATACTACGCGAATTACCCGAGCATGAAGAAGGACAAAGTCGACTGGAAAGCTGTTTGCAAAATCAAGGCTCGAAGAGTTATCGATGACTCGCGATGGACCGAGGTCGCCTATCAGATGGATGAAGTCGTACCTAATCTAGATGTTGTAATAGATAACCAAACATTTGAACTGCATGACCCAATGGGAATACAATTGGTCGTTGATCATGGAGCAGGGCCATCGCGCTCGCCAGACAGTGAATAAGAGGATGAAGATGAAGATAGCTTTGACGAGGCTGAGTCCGATGAAGAGAATTTTTGAATTTTCCGATTCAAAAATTTATGTAATTTTTTATCACAGTTATTATTAAAATTGTATTTGATAGATGTATTTTGAATCGACTCAACGGTCAAATTTATCAGGAACGTTCCTATTTGAGGTACAGTATTTCAAATATATAACTAACGTTCCTATTTGTAGTACAATATTTCAAATACAGCGGCTAATTTAAAAAAAAAAATGAGGGAAATTTGAATTAGGAACGGTACAAATATATATCTACCGTTCCTATTTGAGGTACAATATTTCAAATCTGGCGGCTAATTAAAAAAAATGAGGGAAATTTGAATTAGGAACGGTACAAATATATATCGACCGTTCCTATTTGAGTTACAATATTTCAAATATGGCGACTAACTAAAAAAAAATGAGGGAAATTTGAATTGGGAACGGTAGGTTAAAATAGTACCGTTCCTAAATGTAGCCCAATATTTCGTTTTGGCGCCCAATAAAAAATTGGTGGGAAATTCAACTACTGGAACGGTAAGTCTACAAACAACCGTTCCAGATTTCAATAGGAACGGTAAATATGTGAGTGCATTAAAATGACATCGTTCTTTATAATAGGAACGGTATTGGGAACACTTTGTCTATTAGGTAACCGTTCCTATTTGTACAACTCCAACCAATTTATCCGATATCTCAACATCCGTCAGTCGGATCGACACCATTTTTTAACACGTACAAGGTTATGGATATGAATTGATGTCCAACGGTCGGATTTCCAATCAGTAACCTGGATCTAAGGATGCATCTATTTTTTGTACGATGAATACTGACCGGATACGATAACTCGAGATCCGCACACCGAAATATTTCAAAACGACATATAATGTATTCTTTTGTGTGTTATATCATATCTAACGGTCTTATTGGAATTTTGACGGTCTGATTATGCCGTGCATTACAACAATATAGGATGCTAGTTACATCTGTGAAATACTAACAAACATAAATATACAAAAATAGTTCATATTGTGAACGTGTGTCTATTTTTTGGAAATTATTACAGATTTTTTAAATCTTTAAACATCCAATTCTATACGTTTATTTAATAAAATAAGTGCTCGAAACATATTTTTGTGTAATTTATATTTATTATCTAAGAAAATAGCAAAAACATTGTAATACATATAGGAACGGTAAGGTGTAGAAATAGGAACGGTAACTTTGTACAGGTAAAGAAATGATGCCATTTTCCTGTTTGGGAACGGTACCTGTAACACTTGCATATTACACGACCGTTCCTAGTAAGTTTATTAAAAGTAATATGTAGTCAAACGTCGTCGTTTTAAAAGCAAAACGACGTCGTTTTCCTTATTAGGAACGGTACCTGTAACACTGGGCATATTACATGACCATTCCTAGTAAGTTTATTAGAAGTAATATGTAGTAAAATGTCGTCGTTTTAAAAATAAAACGACGTCGTTTTTCTTTTTAGGGATGGTTTTAGGAACGGTAGGTATAAAATAGTACTGTTCCTAAATCCTAATATAAATTCACCCCTTGGCCGATTTTTACCTATTTCTGCCTCTCCCTCTTCCCCCATTTCTCCCTCTCCCTCTTCCCCCTCAACCCCAATTTCTGCCTCTGCCTCTCCTACCGACGGCCGCCACCACCGTCGTTTTTCCTACCGACGCTGCCACCACCACCAGCGCCTCTGTGTTTCCCCCTCCGGCCGCCCCCCACAGCCCCGTCGTCAGTCGCCGCTGCAAGCTGCCGCCATCCCTCCACCGTCGTCGTAACAAGTAGGGTTTCCAAAAATCCTACTTTTATTTTTCTTTTTTCTATTTTTTTTTTGAAAATGCATGTAATATTATGTCGTAATATTTGTAATTTCATGATGTAATTTCTATAATTTTTGAATACTTAGGGGATTTTCTGTAATTTCTGTTTAGCTAGGGGAGTAATCTGTAATTTTTGAATAGTTAGGGGATTTTTTGTAATTTTCTGGTATTATGTTGTAATTTTGTGTAAATTTTCTGTAAAATTTTATGGAATACTGATATTATGTTGAAATAATATATGTTATTATTTCTGTAATTTGATGGAATATATGTAAATATGATGGAATATAGGATATTATTTCTGTAATTGGGGTATATTTCTGTAAATCTGAAAATTCAAAAAATATGGAAATTTGGAAATTTTTAAAATTCTGCAAATTCTGGAAATTTTTAGAATTTTGAAAATTCGGAAAATATGGAAATCTGGAAATTTGGAAATTTTTTAAAAATTTTAAAATATGGAAATTTGGAAATTTTAAAAAATCTGGAATTCAAATTCTGGATTTTTGAATTTTTTTAAATTTCTGAAAATTTGAATTTTTTCAAAATCTGGAATTTTTAATATTTTAAAAATCTGAAAATTTGTAATTTTTTAAAATTCTGGAATTTTTAATATTTTAAAAATCTGAAAATTAAAAATATTTAAAATCTGGCATTTTATTTTTTTAAAAATCTGGAAATTTAAAATATTTAAAATCTGGAATTTAAATTTTTTTAAAAATCTGGAATTTTTAATTTTTTCAAAATCTGGAATTTTTAATAATTTCAAAATGTGGAATTTTTAATTTTTTCAAAATCTGGATTTTTTATTTTTTTCAAAATCTGGAATTTTTAATTTTTTCAAAATCTGAGTCGACTAGCTTACAAGTCCTCTCTGAGATGGAAAGACCGTAAAGCTTCTTTGTTGGACAAAGTGGGCTTGTCAAAAGTCTATTGGATTTGATCCATTTAGACATTCGTAGGTTACTGAATACACAGGACTAGAAGAGGGTTCACAAGTCTAGGGACCTTGGATAGGTTCGGGAATGAGACTTGTAGTGGTAAATCAAACTGGTTACAAAATTAAACCTCTCGATTAGATCGAAGGGGCGTGTATTTAGTGAGAGTTCATGAATATCCAGATGCGAATGGAATTCTCACTCAGTGGAATTCTTCCTGTAAGGACCATGGTTGAACGGTCTCTGATAAGGGAGAAACTGAACCTTGTTGGACTTGGTTCGGTTGGGATTTCACTGAATTACCTTAACCCGTCTAGACATAGATTTGAAAGATTGCCAAGTTGAGAAACATGGCATTTTCTAATAGTCATTATCTAGTTGCCATATAGGATATGGTTTGGCAAGCCTGTATCCTACAATGTTCTTGAGTACATGGGATGGTCGCACATACGTCAAGGGATTGGTGGGAGACAAATTAGACTGGGTGTCTGATTTGTGCATGTTTAATGCAGAATAATGCAAACATCATTTGTAATTATATTATTCCACTAACTATATTCCAGTCTTCCTAGGGATAACCAGAACACCTTAGTTACTTGAGAGGAGCAGGTTTCTAGGCTTGTCCGCTCAATTGAATTATGATCCAAAAGATACAAGGAGCATCGATGTTAAACATCGGGTTTGGATCAATGGCTTAGAGCTATTGGATCCGTCATGCAAATTCAAACTGGGTTTGAAATTTTTTATAACTGGAATATTTATTTTGACGAGTTCATACGGAGTATGACTCGATCAGTAACAGGCTTTACGGTCAATAGGAGGATACTTTTGTTCCAAGTGTTTAGTGTGTAACATCTTATTTATTTGGAATAAATTTAAGATGTTTGGAAACACTGAAACACGAGCATTATTCATGCAATTCTCCATGATAGGAATTGGATTCCTTGAGGTTAAAGTATTCAAGACTCAGTCACGGTAGACTGATGAGAAAGTTTAGATGTTTGACATCCCCTACGTCTTTGCTTAGGCAGCATGAAAATGTATTCTCAATATGTATGTACATTGGGAGTTAATGGTGAGTGTGGTGGCTTGGAAAGGTTTCAAGCGGGATACCACGACATGTTATTATGAAATTCAAATGTATGGCGACTTTGGAAGTCATTTCTGGAAAGTGGTTTGGATTGAAAACCGCATCCATAGGCTGGATGTGGTGCCTAGCACGGCCGAACCAGTAGTTGCCTCGGAGGTGAACAACTAGGCTTTGCCAAAAGCTTTTGGGCCCGAGATCTCATCACAAATCCATGCAAAATTCTTAGACAACCACCATTTGCAGGCAGTGATGGTAGGAAGAGGTGACACGGTTGGACCGTGTTACTTCGACAGAGAACTATAGTATCGCATATTGCTCATGCTCGAAGGCTCTGAGCAACATGGGTAATTGGCTTAGTGGTGAAGTGGGAGATTGTTAGAATAGGTGACCAGAAAGTCAATTAGATTGGATGTTTTGGGAACTATTCGTCGATCTTTATCAAAGTAATATTATATTGATGGATAAAGTAAGTATTCATCATTGACAAAATGTGTTTGTTGTGCTTACTACTCACATTGAATGGCGTTTCAATGTCACAACAAATGCCCATAGACCGATTCGATAAACCTATTGAGTTGAGCTGCGCATAGGTTGGCGGCTATGAAACCAACTCATTGAGGGTAGGTCTGAAACATTCCAGGTCGAGGACCTCGAGACTGGGCCTCGTGTGCCCTATAGAGACTTGCACTAAGTATTACATTCACTGGGTGAGTGCCGAGTTTCATTGGTGCTAGACGTAGGTCGTCCATGCAATTTCAGTGGGTTTGTTGGCAAGGTAGTCGACTGACTGAACTGACTTGCGGGAATCATAATATGGAAACCTTGGAGGCTTGGTCGGTATGATGGAAGTCCCTGTTTTGATAATATGGGATTAGTCCTCGGACTTGAGGAATCATGGCAGTCGCATGCATATGAAGGTTGTATCTTAGATCACGCGAGAGGTGACCGTGTCTTTGATATGGTCATTATAAGCCTTGCCCAGTGCAGTCAGAGTATGTAGTTAGGACGATGGATTCCAAGAGAGAATCTTTCCCTTGTCAGTATTTAACAACTATGTCTCCTATGCGCTCTGAGATGGTTTAGACTTATCAAGTCTACGGCCGTAGCGATTGGTCGAGTAGGGAATGGTTCCCTACATTGATCAATAGAGTAAACGAATCTCGAGTTTGAAGTAAAGTTGTCTGGTCTAGGATGGGAACCGACGCCCAATTCCATGCCTTAGACTAAGGCCGGGAGATGATCGACGGAAGGACCGTACCTGTGTGGAATTCAAAGCCTAAATGTTCACGCCAACATTCACCTAGTCTCTAGTGTCATGGACTGTTGCTAGACGGCCACCCATGGTGATGGGCGTTTCTGATTAATGGTTAATCAGAGATAATTAAATAAATTAGATTTAATTAATTAATTGTGCTGGACACAAGCCCAAGTCTAGCTGAGGGTGAACCTAAAGAGTCACACACAAATCACTCTGGAAGTAGTGGAATTAATTTGGAATTAATTCTGGAAGAAGCGAATTAATTTAATTGGATTAAATTATTTCAAGGAGAATATAAATGATTGGATCATTTATTGGGAAAATCCATTGGATGTATGGCCTAAGAATTAATTAATTGGATTAATTAATTTTTTGGCCTAACACCTTTAAATTAATAAGATTAATTTATTGGATTTGGTTTAATTAATTGATTGTATCAATTAATTAGTGCTTGAGCTTATGTTTATTTAATTGGATTAAATAAACTTTTGGATTTCAATAAGGTTTAATATTAATTGGATTAATATGGAACACATGGATCTTGATTGGGCTTGATTTAATCTGATTAAATCAAGACCGGTCAAAACCGGACCATGAATTGAAATTCAAACTCAAAGGTTCGATGCAAGTTGAAGAGAAGTTGAGAATCTTCCATGTAAGCAATGATGTGGCTTGCCATGATGGGTAGTGGTGCACATGTTGTGCATAGTGTGTAGAAGTTATTTTGGAAATAACTTGTTTTGTATGTAATTTAATTACACTACACGCAAGACATGTATACACTTTTCAACTCCCTAACTTGCTCTCTCCTCTCACTAAGCCACGAAAATTGCACCATTTTTTTCTCCATTTTTGAGTTCTGTTTGAATTAGATTCAAGATGAGAACATGAGAAATACGTATACACTAATCAATAGTGTAATACGTTTTTAGTTTTTTCCTTGATCTAGCTTCTACCTAGCAGTAGATCTAGATTTGCTTCCATTAGTGTGGTGTGGAAAAATTAAAGGGGTTCTAATTTGAATCCTAAGTGAACAGAAAAGGAACAAAAAGGAAATCAATGCTTGTTGTCGTTCTACATGTGAAACAAAAAGGTAATGTTCCAATTTAAATTATTGTACTTTTTTGTTTCCTCCTCTAGCCACATGTTCAAGCATATTTTTACTTATGTTATGATGCTTTTGAATACACCGAACGCCCGGGAATTCAAAGGGAATACCCCTTTGAAATCGTTTTAAATTTCTTTTATTGAACGCTTTTGCCGCGTTCCCGATCCGTACCGATTCTTTCATTTACAACAAAAAAGTGGTTGTCGTTGCACGAACACACGCTGTTCATATTTCACATAGTTGACAGGCATGTAGGAGTATTACAATTTTGGTCTCTATACTTGACCGCTTATTCAGTTTTGGTCCTCATATTGTAGAGCTTGACAATTTTGATCCTCAAACTGACCATTTTTAATACGTTTGGTCACTGCCGCTAATTATGGCATTAAAGTTGATGGAAATCATATTTGGAGGGGAAAAAAAATTTCACTTTCCCGCCTTAGAGTTTGGTTGCTTCATTATATCCTTTAGAAACGCCAACTTCTATATGTTTTAGTCAAGCTAGAAGGTTTAGTTGAGAAAGAATTAGGGAAAACAATGAGTTCAAGCTATAACACTAATTTTTCTTCTCATTTTGAAAGTTTGTCACAACCTTAGTTAGTTTCCATTATTTAACTGTGGATTTAAGCTTCCACTGTTAACATCATGGATTCCTTGCAATCTGGGTAGAAGATACAGTGCTTGCCAAAATTATGGTTTAAGTTAGTGCTTGCCAAAATTATGGTTTAAGTTTTCTAAAATGCTCATCTTATTATATTGGAATTTATATTGATTTTTTGGTGATGCTTTTTTTTTATTTTTTTGTTTCAGAAAAAAGGGATACTGTGGATTCTTCTTATGGTGGGATGATGAAATGGTGAGCTTTCAAAAATGATAATCTCTGGACTATTAAGAAGAATGAACAATCAGGAGGATGAAGTCAAAATATACCAGGCCCAAAAAGATGAAGTGGAACAAGAGAAAGAAGTCATGAGAAAAAGGATGGAGAAATTAAAGGAGTTAATAAGTTTTTCCAAATTCTTTCTCAACTAAACCTTCTAGCTTGAACAAAACTGGTGGAAGCTAGTATTTTTAAAGGATATAATGAAGCAACTAAGCTTAAAGGGGAGAAAAGGAAGTTTTTCCCCTCCAAATCTGATTTTCGTCAATTTTAACGCCAAAATTAATGATAGGGACCATAAGTGTTACAAAATGGTCAGTTTGAGAGCCAAAATTATCAAGCTCGATAGTATGATGACAAAAACTGAATAAGTGATCAACTATAGGACCAAAATCGTAATTCTCCCACGCGCACGTCTCAAGCTCGTTGTTTCAACAGCGAAAATGCTCAAACAATGGGAATCAGAGAACTTGATCGAAAATAGGAATGCTTCGCTTAGATGGTGTTTTGAATGTCCCTACTGGGAGACTTCTTGACACAATTGTCGTGCCCAGTACGTCTACAGTCGTTTGAATCGCACCTGTGCACTAAGTTTCCATTGTTCGAGGGAGTTTCCCCTTGGGTTTATAGTTCACGCAAGGTACATGCGATACATTAATTGCTCTTTTGAATTCAGTGAATCAATTCTCGATTATATGAACTTAGCACTCCAGATTTTCTTTGGTGAAAATTTGAATCTTTTTTGGTTTTATAAATTCTATTTTCGTGTTTGTTTTGCTATTTTCATGTTCCTAAGGAAGGAAAAAAACTATAGATATTCAGAGTGTTCAATCATGCGAGTCTAAAATCCGGTTCTTATTTATGCATCACTTTGTGCGTATATATAGTTGATGAAAAAATACAAACATGATTAGTTGGTGGTCGAGAAAATCGACAGAATATGTATGTGTCGCATGCTTGTACCGTTGTTTATTGCAATGTAAGTTCTTTGGATATATTAATTCCTTACAAGATGACCGAAACGATGGCCATACATATAAATCTAAGTTTTCTTACTTTAATTTAATATATTTTTTTAGAATGTTTCAAAACCGGGATATATTTTTGTTTGGGAAAATAGCATTTTTTCATCCCATAACTTATGACCTTTTCTTTTTTGGTTCCATTGAATATAGGATTCTCACTTTTGGTCCTGTAACTTTCAGAAAGTAGCAATTTCGATCCCATGGCACTTTCCATTAGATATTTAATGGAAAACGCCACTTGACCGTTAAGTGCATGGGATCAAAAGTGTTACTTTTTTAGAGTTATGACACCAAAAGTGAAAATTTCATAACGTATGGGACCAAAAGTAAAATCTCATAACATATGGGACCAAAAGTGTAAAGACCCTAATGAGCCACGTGCTAAGTACGTGGTGTTTTCCGTTAAAAAATTTAAAAAAATATGGCATGAGACGAAAAGTGTTGCTTTTTAGAAGTTATGAGACCAAAAGTGAGAATCTCATAATCAGTGAGATCAAAAGTGAAAAAACTCTAAATTATATGAGGAAATGTGTTATTTCCTCTTTTTGTTTTTCTGGACAATCTACATTTATTGTGGTTGTCACCAGTAATGTTCGTGCTTTTGTTATTTTTTTTCTATTTCTGTTTTTTTGTTCCTCGTGCATTTGTTCTTATGAGCTTATCTGTCAATCAATTTGCTATAAACTTCTATAAATTGTTTGACTAGGATACCACTAGGATAACATAATCCTATGTTATGCAGTCTTCTGTATGTGGATTAAAGACGATCGCTACTTATCTAGAAGAACTCAAAGCAATAAATAAAGAAGTGTGCATCCACCGTCAGATATGAGTCCTCTAAAGACCATCCTGGGACATCGTCATTCCAAATGTTTCAAATTGTGGGGTGTTAACATCAACTACCTTAATATCCTATTCCAATCCAAATCCGAGACATGCTAAATAACCAACAGATCCCTGATGTAGAATGAGGGTTTAACCGAGAGAAATAGGTGAGGAAATTAGCTAGGTAGTTGATGTAACTACATCTGAGAGCAGGATGTGGTGCCTGGCCTTGCTGATTTTCTGTTGTTGCTAGAATGTTCTTCGTGTAATTGGGCTTGCAACTGTCCATTTCGGGTTAATAAGTGGTGAACAATTGACATGCAAAAACGGTGTCTACTGGATAGATGGAGCGTGTAAGTGTTACATGGAAGCATTCTACGAAGTCGTACGAAATTTGAAAAGGTTAAATATATATTTTCAATGGCTTCATGAAGGTTTGATCAAATCAAAGGTTTTTCTCATTGATTCATGCGATTTTTCTTTCTTTGTCGACAGTAGAATAGTTCTTGGACCTAAAACAAAAATCGGTAATATCGGCGATGTCACACTCCCTGGTTTTGGATCATTTTTGTTTACTTATTATTATTATTATTATGATGATGATGATGATGATGATATTGGACTACATTATTTACTGGCTGTGCAACGTATAGTCTTTTGGGTTTTGAATGATGTAGTATAAATTCTAAAATGATATAACACGACTTCTTGCACTAATTCATTTTTGGAATGCTCATTCAAGATTTTTATGGGCACGACGAAAGCGCAAACTTCTTTACAACATTCACTTCATCTTCTTCTATCGGAGAAAGAAAACTGTAATTGGTGGAAAATGGGCAGCAATTCCTAAAACGCTAGATGTCCAATTCACCATTTTTTAAGTCTATTGATCTCATTTTTTATAATTCAGTGTTCTGTATGTTGGTGTATAATATCTGTGCGTTTAGTGTAAAGGAGTTCAGTTGTGTAATACTATGCAAAAATGTGACATTCATATTCTATGGATTTATAATATATATATATAGGATGGATAGATACCATGTTGTCGTTTTATTTTAATGCATAACTTCCTAGGCATTTCAAGCTGTGCAGTAGTATATTTATAAAGAAAACTTTCTTTTGACTCTAATTAAAGTAACTTATATGTTATGTAATGATTAGGTTTAAAGTAAAAATTAGACATTAACAGAAGGTTTTGTCTAAATAGTTAATATGGTAGTGTAGTTTATTATAACAATGTCGGATTTATCTATTTTTTCTGTGTTAGAATTTTAGCCCAACATCTATTGATTGAGTGATAATTTTCCGTCCAGCATGGTCGATCTCAAGAAATTGGCTGAAAACTACAAATTTTGTTAGAAAATAAAACATTATGCATGAAAAAACCAGGTTTTTTTCTTTGGGGGGGGGGTGTAAATTAAATAAAACAAATTCATGCGATTTACACCCAGTTTTGGCTAATTTGATGGAATTTACCCCACAAAACAATATCTATGAGTATTCGTGGCCAAATTAATCCATGCCAAACTTTGAACTTTTGATTAGATTCAACATAATTGCAACTAATTATATAGGGATTAAATGCAATTTTCGTCACGTATCTTTTGTACTTTGGCGTTTTAATTATTTATCTTTTTAGGATTAACAAATAGGTTTGTAATTATAGTGATTTTGGTCCTTCAGTCGCGCGGAATTTACAAATGTTGCCAGAAAAAAGCATGTGCGAGCATGTGCCTCGCACATGCTTTTGTAATTTGAGGCTTTTGTTCGCATGGGTTAAAGACAATTTACCCCCCTGTGTTATTGGAAAAGTTCAATTTACCCCCTGTGAAAAAACAAAGTGCAAAAAACCCCCTATACTTTTAGAAATGGTGCAATTAACCCCCCTAAATCAGTCGCGTCGAGGGGGTAAATTGCATCATTTCTAAAAGTATAGGGGGGTTTTTTGCACTTTATTTTTTCATAGGGAGTAAATTGAACTTTTCCAATAACACAGGGGGGTAAATTGTATTTTACCCAATATAATGTACTAAAATTGCAAACAAATTAAAAGTTACATGACCTATTTTCCACCGTAAAAAGATAAAGTACTGAAATGACAAAATACCAAAAATCTAGGATGAAAATTTGCTTTCATGTTGGCAGAAATCGACAAATAGCAACAAAAGCCCCAAATTTAAAAAAACACATGGGGGGAACATACTTTTTGTCGGAAACATTTGCAAATTCCGATAACTAAAGGACCAAAATTGTAAAAAATTAAAAAGTTACTTATTCGCTATAATTCTAAAAAAATAAAAGACTAAAACTAAAAATGCATTTAAGCCAATTAATTATATAAGGCTTTATATACAATTAATTTACCCTAATTTTTTTTAATATAGAAAATCTTAGGCCAATTTTATTTCAATTTTCTATCCAATTGTCATTTGATTGACAAAAATTACCATAGGCATGATTTCTTATAATATTTCTCTTTTTACCAATATTAATTTGTCATTCGATTAAAACTAACAATATATATGATATTATTAGCAATCTACCACGACTTCTGGGAATGATAAGAATATGCACAATCCTTTTAATTTTTTTAGTCTCATCCAATATCCTGAATAGATTCAAAATATATAACCTATAGTTATTTTCTCACAGACCACATTTATTTTAAATGAACAATATAACTACATTATTATATACATCACGATAGAAATAACTTATTTAATAAAAACATCAATAACGTATTAATTAATTAATAATGAAATATAATTAATGAACATGAATATAAAACGAGATAAAATCATAATCATATATTACATAAATTTTTAAATGTAAAAACTCTATTTATCTTTTTTTTTAATTTCTGATTTTCACGACAGGTGTTCTCATCCTACATTAGTAGTTAAATTGAATTTGTTTAGGGACGAAGGAAAAAGAGTTAAACTCTTCCCAATAAATGTACGACTTTAAGATTTTGAACTCTACTCATCAACAAGAATTCACCTTAAACTCTAATTCGTTTATCATTAGATTTACAATTTGTTGGTAAATCTGAAATCTCATGCTCTACATAAACTCCAATGAAATCCCAAATATGTGATAAATTCATCATGTTTTCAATATATATACAAATGGAGTATCACTAGCTAGATATGGCATGAAGAGCAAACAAGAGTAATAAATGACTATAGAATATTACCCTTTGTTAATGGTAAAGAAGTAACTCATAAGGCTATTCAATGAAATGTGAGTGCACCAAAATAAACCTCCCTATCAATATGTGGTTAAACAATTGAATTATCGAATCACATCAATGGATACTCAAATTGACCTCAATATTATTGGAAAACTAGGATTGTAAATGATTCGATCCAAGTCGATCGAACATATTATTGTTTAAATTTATTTAAATAATATCGAGCTTGAAAATTTGATTTGATTATTGCTCTAGTCGAACTCAAGCGAGCTTTAATTGAATCAAACACGAGTCAACCTCGAATAATTTGATATTTTTAAGTATATTTTATTATTCTTGTACTAATCGAGTCGAGGATGAAAGCTTATCAAACGAAAATTTTGTTCAAATTTGATTTGTTAATTTAACAAATCGAATTCATAAATAAACAATTTCAATTGAGTATCGAGTAATTTGATTTTCTTTTCAACCCTACTGAAAACTCTTATAATTAAGGTCTAGATCCAAGTCATTATACTTAGTAAAAAGAGTATTTACCAAATTGCATTCCTAGCTAGCTAGGAATGGACAGATCTAAGTAGGGACCCTCCTTATGTACCCTATAATGGGTAACACCACCGTCGGATCCGCTAGATTGCATCCTGACCGCACGTATAATGATGATACAAACAAGTACTCCAAAATTTTGCACTACTTATGATGCTCATATTTTACCATACTTTGATATGATAATTGGATCAAATGCAGTCAGTCTTTTTAATAGGCCAATATTCTTCTCGGGATTGGTGGAAAAGACTTCCAAAACTCCTATAAATACTGCCCTCTCTTCTTCCCTTAAACCTACACTTGCCTCTGTCTCTCTCTCTCTCTCTCTCATTCATTCATGTGTATATATATGTGTATGTATTTCTTTCAAGAAACCCTATTTAGGGTTGAAGCAGATGACGCTTTTGAAGGGCCTTCTAAAATGGCTCTTTTCGTGTTCTTCCACAGCTTTCTTGAACTGCAAACTGCATGGCCCCCTACGGAGGTGATTGATGCCTTTTGCGGTTCAATAAAGCTGTGGGAGGATATGGGGAGGGCCAGGGAGAAATTGAAACTCGTGAGAATGTATGTTTTTTACTATTGAATTATCTTTCTTTAATTTTATTTACCATCCCTTTGATCGAACGGATGAAATTCATAGTTATGCTGTTGGAAGACTAGATCTGGTGAGGACCCTTTTGAATTTACTTCATATTTTACGGTAAAACCAAGAGAAATTTCACTTGTGTTGTATGGATCAACTGGGAATTTTCCCTTCTTTCAATTTCTGTCTTATTTTTGTTTAGAGATATGATGTCCGATCTCCAACCCCCTCAACCACACGCAGAGGATAAGAAGAGATTGGTTTGCTATTTTGTTTCAGATCTTTGATTCACATAATACAAAAACAGAATGTGTAAATGGAAGGAAGAACAGTTGTTTTACCCACCATGATTGGTGGGGACTGATATAATTCCCTTATAATTATAGTATCTATATATATATGTATATATATTGTAGACTTATTTTTAATGTTTTCTAAAGGTTCTTCATACATATAATCTCTTCAACCAATTTAATCTACAGATCCATATATATATATATATATATATATATAATTCTATCTTGGTTTTTGAAGATGAGGTAATATTTTGTTTGGAATAACGAATTTTAATGTATAGATTATTTCAAATCTTTGTTTATGTTTTCATTTTGAATTCTCAGTTTTTCAATACAGTCATTAAAATAAAAACATGTTTGTTAATTTATATTTATTTTTATTGAAAATATATTAATTTTGGCAACATAGTTTAATATAAAACAAAATTTCATCAACAAATTAATCCAAATACATTGTTATTTCACACGAAAATTTATACAAAATTGAAAACACATTTTTGATGAAAATGAAAACATAAAGAATTTAATAGGTTCATCTTTCATTTTGAATTATATTTTGTTGAAATATTGACGGATTTTAAATTTCTTTCGATACAGAGTCATTTGGAATCATTTTTTTTTTTTTTATTCTTTCGAATTCAAATTTTTGGATCCAAATGTAAGCCTAAGTTTACATTTCTGATAATGAACACCATGAATGAGGTGGTATCGTAGTAGATTTGTAATGTGTGTATACTGATTTATTTTAAATGCGGTATTTGCATAATTTAGGGGCTGGTTTGCTTATTTAAATAGGACGAAACTGAAGTATATATTATAACGTTGCATAAATTGTCCATAATTGTTTTTGGTAGGATGTAGATGGACCACATAGTTTGCATTGCCTTTTGTGATATGCAACCACCCCACAAAGCCATTTATATAGATTAGGTAAAGCATGTTTCTGAAAGAGGATGCAGGAAGGGAATTTGTGACCAACCCTTTTATTTTACCACTGCGATTTCACCTTGGGGAAGAGGGGAAAAACTGGAGTTGATTGCCGCTGACGCCTTGTTCAGTTGGTGAAACTGAGGCCCCGTGATTCTAAAGGTCATGAGTTCGAATTTCACTATTGCGTGGGATATTATTTTACTTATAGTCGGTGTGGTTCTACTTTAATAATAGATAATTAATATGAATTGTTATAGTTGTTTGTAATATATGAGATATAAGGTATTTAATATGGATGATTGTAATGAATTTGTTCGAAATAAATAATAATTAATTACTTACATTAAAAAAAAACAAACAAATAAACTAGAGTTGATTATTGCATGTCATTTCCCTGTTAATTTATAATTACTGACGATGGGAGCATATGTATGTATAATTTGATTTTTTGTTGTATTTTTTTAATTTCGTAAAAGAGAATAATGATACAATGAATGACTTAATTATCAAAACTGTTCAAGTATTTTAATTTTAAATGTGCTTGAGTACAAAATTATTAAAAATTAAAGTGATCAAATGAGAATGCTTTTTTGAGGAAAAAACAGTAAATGTAATTGAGGGTATTTTAATCAATTTATGTTTTGTCAACCAAAATTAGTTACTTTAAATCCCTCACATTTAGTAAATTGTACAAGTATGCGGAATGCATATACCCAACGCGTGTGTATAATTAAAATTTTTATTATGTTTATTGAATTAAATGAAAAAGGATAAGAAAAGTAAAATTAAAATAACTTATATCAACAATACTAAAGATGTTTACCTTTAATTGTACACGTGGATCGAACTTTATTAATAAAATGAAATAATAATTTAAGAGGCGGTTAGAAAAAAATACATTTGAGATTATTTTTGTCGAAACATATATCAGCAAGCAAAATCAATTATTTTAACGTCGTTAAACTGAATAAATAGTATAAGATAAAATTATATTTTTAGTCTTGTAATTTTAAGCCGTTAGTACTTTTGGTCCTATAAACACATTTAGTTATTTTTTTGTCAAATTTAGTTCAACACATTAATTTTGGTCCTTTTTTGGCAAATTAAGTCATATGTTGACAAATTTGATCCTGGTGATATATAATTAGAGGACCAAAAATGATATCTACTCGAGTGAAAATATGACTAAAATTGTCAACACATGACTAAATTACCAAAAAAAAGACCAAATCTGAGATGTTCAGAACCAAATTCATCAAAAAAAAGAATTATGTATAAATGGAATAAGTTATAAGACCAAAAGTGCTAATGATCTATAATTACAGGATCAAAAATATAATTTTACCGTAGTATAAATAGAGTAACAAAATACTTTTGAAAAATATAAAAGAAAAAAATATGACCTCTAAATTTTCAGAAAAGGACTCATTATCTCCCGCATTCGGGTTCGTGCTTGTGCTGCCTTTTCCTTGAGAGTTCAGGGGTTGCGACGTGGTTTTATTTGTGTAAATTATAACTATCTTCTCTAAAATTTAGTATAATTTTAAATACATTCTAGTAGTTTGGGAAATTACAAGTATCTCCCTAAATTTAACATCCATCTAACAACTAGCTCATTTCGATAAGTTTTCATTTAATTTTTCTGGAAAATTGCCCAAACTGTCCTTTTAGATTCTAAGTTATAATTTTATATATTTTTTAAAATTTTCTAAAATACTTTTTATGGACTAATATTATTTATAGATTATTTATTTTACCAACCCTCATATTCTTTTACATTTTTTTATTTTTTCGTTTAGGGGCTACATAAATATTTCTATTTAAATTGGGTACTTATAATTTTTCAAACAATGATGGGATTTTTATAATTATGTCAAATTTCAGAAGACATAGTTGTACTTTTCTCTTTATTTTTTTTTTATTTTTAATACTTTCGTACAAGGGCTTGTTGCATTTAATTAAAAAAGAAAAAGGAAATACTAGGCCCAATTTTTTGCAGAAGAAATGCATGAAAACTAGGCAGGGAGCCCCCACCCCCACTCCCCCACCCCAACCACCCCAGAGGTAAAAGACATTCTGGTAGCAAGAAACAGAACAATGTTGTTTTGTCTTTTTAAAGCTGTAATGCCTCAAGATGAGATCCTGATGTTCCTGCCTCCTCTCTTTGGATGGTACGGCCAACATGTTATATATTACTTTTATTTAATAATAATTAATACATAAGTGCACAAGGTGGTTGCCTCCAATTCAAGGCCAGTCTGGTCTGCATAACATATATAATTAATTAATATACCAAACTTAATTATTAACTTTTATTTATATACATATATATATTAGGGTTAAATACACTTTGCACCCCTAAACTATACATAAAGTGCATTCACCCCCCAAAACTATAAAATATAACAAAATGACCCCTCATGATATGGATTATTTTTTTATGATGAAAATGTCCTTATTGTTTACACCCGTAAAATATGTTTATTTCAATCATTCCCCTAAGACATAATTTGAATTATTATAAAAATTATATCTAACATAAATACTATCAAAATTTATTATTTTTATAATTAGTATAAAATCTGTATAACACTCTATAAATTTACAAACCTTATATTTTTTACATAATGTTTAAACTTTTACATAATTTTTGCTTGTATTGTTATATATATGTTCAACTTTTTTAAAAAAATTAATATTTTTGATACAATTTAATAATATTACATCGAACATAATACACTATAAATATGCAACTCTATAATATAATTAATCTATAATATTCTATAATCTTTTAAGTAATGATATGATATCATTTAATTATGTGTACATATACCTAAACAAAAAATATAGGTTATATAACATACCTATAAAATTATATGCATTATAATTTATTTACACATATTTACATGTATTTTTTAACATAAATAATTTACTTTGTAAAATATATATACATATAGTGCAATTGTAAATATTTTTTGTATTACATAATTAATAAAAAAAATATAAATTTTAAATATTATTTTTTAAATAAAATATGAGTAAAATTTTAAATCTCTAAAAGTAGTTTTGGCGAAGTAATAAAACATACCTTTAGGGAATAAAATGAAATGTATAGGAGATAAGTGAGAAGGGGCATTTTTGTCCTTTTAATGCCAAATTATTTTGTCGAGGACCTTTTTATTACTTTTCATATTTTAGAGACCTATATTAGTCTACATATATAGTTCAGATATGTAAAATGTATTTAACCCTATAAATTAAAATACCCTCTGCGTGCTAATCCTCCTCTTTCCTCCTCAATATTCTCTAGTGCATGTGCTCCTATCTTTCTTCTTTTGGCTTTAATATTCTTCAATTTGCAGCAAATTTCCTACCTCTTTCCTATTGTAATTTGCAGCAAGTTTTTATCTCTATCTTTTTCCCTTTGAAAGTCCTTATTATTAGTCTCTTTGTGCATCAATTAATCAAATTTGAAGTTTTTGTCATGTAATTATTTTCCTATGTAATTTTAATCCAGTAACTTGTTAGTTAGGGTTGTAAGATAATCATTTACCTCTTGAATTTCATGATTTTAAGGCAAAATTGGCTGGAAGTGACATATTAATTCCAACCAATTTTATAAATTTTGGCCAATTTTTTTATAATAAACTTGAGGAATTAGACCAACGAGGCCTAGCTCAATTGATGAAACTGAGGCTCTATGACTTTTAAAGTCATGGGTTCGAACCCGCCAGCAAGGAATGTTGTTCTACTTGATAGTGGATGTAACTCTACTTTATAGTGATTAGTATAGTTTGTTATAATTGTTGGTAAGTTATTAGATACAAGATATTTGATATGAATGATTGTATATATTCAATTTATTTGAAATAAATAATAATTCATCGAAAAGATTCTCACGAAATTAGAGGAGGTGAAGAATCATTTTACAGCCCTAAATATAGAATTAATAATGCAATTAATCCTAAATTTAAATCAAGATCTCATGATGTTTTCACTTTAAGTTTAAAGATATTATATAGTGAAAATACAAATATTGAAGTCATGTAAGTAAGCTGAATATATATAGGCGCACAATTAGATAGTGATTTTCATCAGTTTTACTCATCGAATTAAAGATTATTATATTTTTATTTAAATTAAATTTAGTGCATGATTGTTAATTTTAATTAACCAAGCCTTTTTTCTTTTGTTGTTGAGATAAATTAATTTCCTACTAACTGGTATTGATTGATACCCAAATCAGACAACTCGAAAGCGATAATATTTAAAACCACCTTGCCTTTGATCAAGTCAAAAAGGTATGAACATACATATATATATATATATATATATGTATCGGTTATGTAGCTTTTTGGCTATGAAGAGCGTTGGAAAGCAAATCTGCCTTTGCTCTTTGTCCATTTATGGAGGAGGAAACCATTAAATAGTAGAAATTAAGAGACAAGAAAAAGCTATGATGTGATCCAAGGCTATCTGGTTCTTGATTTTGCTGTCCTTGACCCACTAATCAAAATTATCAATATTATAATTAAAATAATACTATATATCACAATAACTATTTCCATTATTAAATGTATGTCAATGAGACCTAACTCAATTGGTCTCAGTTTCGCCAATTCAGTTAGATCTCATTGGCGAAATTAAGACCCCATGACTTTTAAGTTCACGGGTTCGAACTCTACCCGCAGGAATATTATTCTACTAATTAATACTAGATATAGTTTTACTTTATAGTAGGTGATTAACATAAATTGTGTAGCTGTTAATAAATTATTGAATATAAGATATTTGATATAAAATAATTATAAATATTAATTTATTCAAAATAAATAATACTTCATCATTTTACTTAAAAAAAAAATGTGTGCCATCAAACCGTATTTTTTATCTTTGTCCATCGGTGATTACAATTTGCGAATTATTACTAGTTAAAGAGTTCACAATTAAAGTTAAATTAATTAAATATTTTTTATATTACGTCTATAAATGAAATTAAATATAGGGGAAAAATGCAAGCAACCCCCATATTGTAAATGTGCAAATTACCCCCCTATGAAAAAATATATAGTAATTTATCCCTTAGTATTTTTTAAAATGAAGCAATTTACCCCCTTGTGTTTTTCAAAATGAAGTAAGTTACCTTCTTAGACAGGGAGGTAAATTGCTTCATTTTGGAAAACACAAAGGGATAAATTGCTATTTTCTTTTCATAAACGAATAATTTGTTCATTTACAATATTATAGAGACTAAATTGTATTAAACTCTTAAATATATATTTTATTTTTGCGCGTGCACATCAAATTTCACATCTACCAAATGGGCCACAACTTTCACATCAAAAACATATACTATACATATATATATATAGATCTATGGTTGAAGTTTTCCAATGAGTAGATGCCAATAGCGACACGACGACGACTCTTGCGATGTTCCATCTCATAGGGGTATGGCATTATTGCCTTGCTATTGGCGTTTTTCTCCCCCTTTTACGGATGCTGTGCCCTTGCAGAGGTTTTAATTCTCCTCGGATTCATTTGTTTTGTACCATGTAAGACTAACAAAGGCGAGCATGGTGGAGTACTACTTTCATCCAAAATAAAGTACCAATGGTTAAAATTCCATTAGAGTGGTATAGCAATTAAACAAGTACGAAAAAATATGAAATTTGTAACCATCAGATTGGAATGGCCAAATCTTCGTTTCAATTGGAACGGCAATTATAACCTATTTGGAATGGATATCTTTTATTCACGTCATATAATTGATGAAATAAATTTGGCCTTTATAATGGCCAAAGAGTTACAACGAAAGTTCCGAAAGCATTTTAAAAGGTGATGTTCGTAAGCTGTTACACGTTTGGAACATCACTTGGCACAACTCACGTTGAACTATAATTGCTACGCAAACTATGAAAAACCAAAATCATGTCAAAAGTTATTAAACATTTGTAGTACGGCATGCCCGTCATAAAAGCTGCTACAAAATAGAAGTCGTTGTACATTTGCAACTGTTTTTTGGGACAGTCTTGTTTGCAATGTAACAACCACGTGAAATATGAAAGTATTCGTTCTATTTTTCGTGTAAAACACCGTTACAAATTTTTAAGGCTACTAGGCTAGTTTAACAGTTTTTTCTATTGATACGGTTTTTCTATGAAAGTAGTTCTAGGTTACAAAAGTCATTCCAATAATGACATTAGTCTAACTGCTATATTTTAATGATTATATATATTGATCGTTCCAATAGTCGTTCCACCGACCGTTTTGAATAATCTTATATATATATATATGTTGCATGTTGTTTTCATTTTCACTTCATTTCTTCTAGAATTTATTAACAACACTCTCTCCCAATCTCTCCGATTTTCGAGCATGTACAGTTAATCAACTACAATTGCGTCATTTTATCGTGTACCGTTGATCTCCTTAGTTGGTTAACTAGTTAACAACTTGAACCCTTTTTGTAATTAAAATGCAGTTAACTATTATTTTTATATTTGAATGTTAAGTATTATTAGTGAAAAGTAATAATTATTTATAGATCAAAATATAATTATATATATATGTGTGTATATACAGTGATAATCATGTTAAGCCAATTGAAGAGGTGGAACCTCCTAGGGAGAGTGGATGTTACGCTGGAGTTTGAGGATTGATTTAAAACTTTCATAGAATGGGTCAATTCAACGTGGACATATGAATGGAGACAAGATTAGGTGCCTGTGTCGGAAATACAAAAAAGAAAGGTTCAAAATACCTGACAAGATCAATTTTGACTTATTTATACGATGGTTTATACCTGAATATTAAAATTGAATTTCGCATGGCGAGGAGAGGGTGCTGGAGTACTTTGATGCAGTGATCGCTCCTCTAGTACAAGAGGAGCAAACGCCAACTGCTTAGGAGGAGGGATAGTACGCATTGGGGTGATGAGCAACAGATGGATTGGGCGTGGAGGATGATTTTTTATGCAGCCAGCCTGTGTGTCTGATGATGGTACGAGGTCTTATCCTACTGATGTCAGCATTAGGTCATGGTATGGCGGGAGTGTTAGAATAGGTGACCAGAAAGCCAATAGGTATAGCATTTTGTAAACTATTTGACAACTTGATGTAATGTAATATTATGTAATGAATAAAATGAGTGTTCATTACCATGGTACTTCCTTTGTTGTGCTCATTTCCATATGTTAAGATGGTGTTTTACATATATCACAACTAAGCCCACGGACCACGGTTAACAACTCATGCAGTTGGGCCACGCATTGGATGGTGGTCATGAAACCAACTGATAAAGAGTTGGGTCTGAAACGTTCCAAGTCGAGGACCTTGAGACAGGGCATCGAGAGTCCTATAGAGACTTGCACTAAGAGTCGTATTCACTAGATGTCGTGTTTCATCAGCGACAGGCGTGGGACGCCTATATGATCTTGGTGGGTTGGTCGGTCGAGCCGACTGAACTGACTCACGGGGATCATCATATGGAAGGCTTGGAGGCTTGGTCGGTATGATTGAATTCCCCGGTTCCGATAGTACGGGAGTAGTCTTCAGACTTGAGGAACCATGGTAGTCACGTACACAGGATGGTTGTGTCTTAGATCTGACGAGAGGTGATCTTTCTGCAAGATGATCATTATAAGCTTTGTTCAGCGTAGTCAGAATGTCTAGTGAGGACGGTAGGTTCCAAGAAGAGGACCGTCCCCTGTCAGTATGTGCAGAGGTATCTCCTGTGCACTCGGAGATACGTTCATGCTGCTTAAACCTGTGGCCACAGTGGTTGGTCGAACACTAAATGGTTTCCTATATCGATGCAATGAGGCATGCGTGGTCTCGAGTATTAAGCATAGATGCTTAGTCAAGGATGGGAACCGACGCCCAATTCCGACTAAGGCCGGGAGATGGTAGACGGAAGGACCATACCCATACGGAATCAGCGCCTAAATGTTCATGCCAACATTCACCTATTCTCTAGTGCCATGGACTGTTGCTAGACAGTCACCCATGGTAACGGGCTTCTGTTGGACACAGGCCTAAGTCTAGCTGAGGGTGAACCTAAAGGGTCACACACAAATAACTGAGAAGGTGGAAAAATTGACTTGGAGTCAATTTTGGAGGATAATAAGTAATTGAATTACTTGAGGGATTGTCCAATGGATGGACGGGCTGATATTGTATCGGGCCCTCGTTTAATAGGTAAATAGGATTTATCGGTTAATGTAGAGAGTAAAAAAATTGGGTCTTTTAATTGGATCGAAAGATCAATGGGAACTATTTAAGTAGGCCTTGAATTAAATGAAATTTAATTTTGGGTTCATTGTAATTGGATTACAGTGGAACCCGGTCCATTAAATTTTGGCCCAAGAGGTGTGTTTAATTCCAATTTTGGAATGAGAAGAAGTTGGACTTCTTCCTAATATAGGTATGGCCGAAAATTACCACTCTTGGAGAGGTAAAACTCGGCCATACATGGCCTTGGTGATGTTGACTTGCCCCTTTTGGTAGGCTTGATTGATGAATTAGTAGGATTGATTGGGATGTATCTAGACATCCTTGGATGAACCTAGACACATTCCAATAATCACATTAATTTTGTATATATATGAGTATATAGAATCATCAAAGCAAGAGAATTCATTATCATCTTTTTCTAGGAAAAAGAAGAAAAACACACCTCACTTTCTCCTCTCATTTTCGGCCACTATCCAACACATCCCCTTTAATTCTTCATTTAATCTTGGATCATTTGGAAGAGAAAAGTTAGTTCAAGAAAAGACACTAATACAATAACGTTCTTGTTTCTTGAAAAGTATCCTCTAGATCCATTTTCTTCTAGCAAGGAAAACGTGCATCTCTTCCGGTGTGGTGTGTACTATTCTAGAGAGTTCATATATTTGAACTTAGTGAACATTTTTGGAGAGGAACAACGTTCATAGCCGTGCAAGCAAATTAAACTACAAAGGTAATTTCGATTTTATGCTTATGTAGTTCTTTTTCATATCTATGCTCTATGTGAAATATACGTTTATAATATTGTCACATCCTACATCGAACGCCCGGTTGAGCACCCAAGGGTACACCCCTTGGGATTTTGTGATCATTGCTTTAATTTATGCAATTTCAATCGGTTTCATGCTTCTGCTCGCGCTTCTAGGCGGATCCGCTTGTCCCTTCAGGGAGGGCGGGCTACGATCATGTATCAGGGTTCGTAGACTATTCTTTCGAGGTAGTGCACGCTGCCGACCATCTATTATGGAGCAGTTGTACCCAATCTCAGTTGGCAACGATTGCTAGACTTGTGAACATTAAGACCGAGAACAATTTTTCTGAGAGATGCTACGATTAGGTGTCCCAGTGGGCTAGTAAAATATTGCCCCGAGATCACAACCTGCCCAATGATTACTACAGTAAAAAGAAGTTAATAAAGGATTTGGGTTTACCTGTTTAGAAGATTGATGCATGTAAAAACGGCCGCATGTGGTACTAGATTGATGACATTGATCTGGACTACTGCAAGTTTTGTGGAGACACTAGGTACAAGCCGACCAGGGAGCAAGACCCCACTGCAAGAAGTCCTTGTATGCCGTTCTTAGGTACCTGCCGCTTACTCCCCTACTGCAGAGGTGGTATGCTTCAGTAGCAACTGCGGAGCACATGATGTGGCATGCCACATATCAGATGGAGGAGGGATCCATGTTTCATCCGTCCGATGCAGAGGTTTGAGGCATTTAGACTAAATATATCCCGATTTTGCATTGGAGCGTCATAATGTTACACTGGGGCTATGCACAGAAGGGTTAGTGCCGCATGGTAGTATAGTCGTACATACGCATGTTAGCCGGTTATACGTACACCCTACAATCTCCCATCGGGGACGTGCATGAAGTCTGATTAATGTTCCTGAAGATGGTGATCCCTGGCTAGTCTAATCCGAAGCATCTGATTGATGTGTACTTCGAGCCGTTGATCGAGGAGTTGTTGCAATTGTGGCATGTAGGTGTATGGGCGCACGACAATGGCACGAACCTGGCATCCATGATGTGCACAACGTTGATATGGATCATGAACGACCTACGTGCTTATGGAATAACGTCTGGATGGAGTGTTGTTGGTGTTTGAGGGTGTCCAGCTTGTATGGATGATACATGGGCATTCCATCTGCAGCACTGTAGGAAGACGTGCTACTTTGACCACCACAAACAGTTTCTCCCCTAGGACTATTCATACCGCAAAAATAAGAATGTCTTCACTAAAAATCTAGTGGAAAGGAAGGTTATACATCCGAGGCTGGCTGGAGAGCAGATCTGCGATAGGGTGGCAGAGTTGAGTCCTACAGTTGAAGAACCGTTGACACTCCCACCAGGCTATGGTAGCAACCACAAGTGGACGAAGAAGAAACGTATCTTTTTGGATCTTTTATACTGGGACAAGGCATCTGATACGACGCAATTTGAAGTAATGCACATTGAGAAAAAATGTGTTTGACAACATATTCAACACCGTAATAGAAAGAAAAGGAAAAACGAAGGATAATCTGAATGCACGGAAGGACTTGAAAATTATATGTAATCAGCCGGAGCTTCCGGTGGAAAAACGGGATTGAACCCTATGTAGAAAGCAGTATATACCCTGACAAAGGATAAGAAGAAGAGATATGTGATTGGATTCATTGTCTGAGATTTCCCGATGGATACTTATGTAACCTTCCCGTTGCAAGGACATGACATAGTTGAGGATGCACGACATGAAGAGCCACGATCGTCACGTCTTCATGAAGAAATTGATCCCAGATGCCTTCCATGAGATTCTTTTTGAGCATGTGTAGAGCCCATTGATGGAGGTGAGTCTTCTTTTCCAGGTCCTATGCTCAATCACGGTTGATGTCACCAAGCTCTAGGTGTTGGAAGACAACTTTGAGTCGCACATTCTTTGCAAAAGTAGACCCAACAGAAACGATGATCTCATGAGCAAAAATGATAGAATCCAACGATCTATTTTCAACCACCCTATCGGGCTAGTGAGGGCTCAAAGAAGAGATGGATCAGGGGTTCAGAATGCCACATAATCAAGACGTATGTGTTGTGCAACTGTGAAGTAGTCTCACCATATTACGAGGAAATATACATGTTTTTGTAAATCTTGATTGTGATGTGCATATTTTTTTTATACATATTTAAAGAAGTTTGCAAACATGTTGTTCTTGAATGAACTATATCAACACCACCATTATGAAGACCTAATTATTGATCAACTTGTCGCAACAGATTTCAAAGATTGGTTCAAATGTTGTGTAAGTTGATGACTTTTTTTTATAACTATGAATGGTTCAAACTTTCTTATAAACTAAAATTTTATATGAACTGTAGGTTTATCCCAAATTGAGTAACACGGAAAATGAGCTCCTGAAGTGTAATTATTGAGGTCCAAGTGCAGAGGTGACGACGTTCCCCTGTTACTTCGTGAATGGTTACAATATCTACACTGAACGTCACAATGTCGGCAAGTCAACAATGAATTGTGGGGTTGTGAAAAGCTTATCATATACAAACACGGACAATGACTTATGTGGGATACTCGAAGAGATAATTCGGTTTGGATTACCCACTTATTCCGAACTTGCACGTTGTTCTGTTCAAGTATCATTGAGTTGATCCGGTAAGAGGTATGAAGGTACACCCTCATTATCACCTCGTTAGTGTTAATTTAAAAAAGGTATATCAAAAAGATGAGCCATTCATACTGGCACAACAAGCCATACAAGTTTACTATACAGAGTACCCAGGCATGAAGAGAGACAAATCGGATTGGATGGTTGTTTGCAAAATCAAGGCTCAGAGAGTAGTTGATGACTCTCGATGGACCGATGTCGCATATCAACTGGAGGAAGTCAAACCTACATTATCCAGATGGTATGCAACTATCCAGATGTACGACCTGAAGTTGCTACGGACAATCAGATGTACGACCTGCATTATCGAGATGGTATGCAACTAGTCTTTAATTTTTTTGTGGCACTTCAACAGGGAGCAAGAACATCCCCGTTGTCCTATGGTCACACTGATATTGAAGAGTACGATGATGATGAAGATAGCTTCGAGGACTACGAGACTAATGAAGATAACGATTGAGTATCTAGTGTTAGTTTTCTGATTTTTTGGAACTGAAATATTTAAATTAACATTATTTTATGAATATATTTTATTTTAAAAAATAAAAATATATTTTTGGTAACAGTTGTGTTCAAAAAAATTGTTCCAACGGTCGTTCCAAACTACAATATATTTGGTGGATGGAGTATCCAAAAATTGGTGGGAATTTCAAAATTTGGAATGGTCTTTATAGGGACTGTTTAAAAGGCCATTACAATAAAAAAATTGACTTGCGCCAGATCCGAAATGTGGGGGGAAAACTCAAAGTTTGGAACAATCGTTCATAGGGACCGTTCCAAATATCGGCTCATGTTACTCGTTTGGCACAAAAATTTAAAAATTTGGGGGGTTTCCAATTTTTAAATAGTCGTCCAACAATTTGCACAACAAGTCGTTCGAAAATATTAATTTTAAGGACCGTAGAAATGGCTATTACAGAAACTTAAACACATATAAGACTCTGTCTATTTGATCATATCTGAGAATCTGATTTAAAATCACATGGCCTGATCATATTTGACAGTCTGATTTGAATGGTTTATATTTCGTTCCAGATATGACATCTCAACATCCATGAGCCAGATTAGTCTTGAACTTCATTGAATGTATTCTTTTGTTAGTTTGGTTATATGTAATGGCCTTATATAAATATTGACGGTCTGATTAAGCGATGCAGTACAACAATATAAGATGAGAGTTACGTCAATGTAACACTAACAACTATGAGTATACAAATTTATTTTATGTTGTGAACATATATCAATCTCAGTTCCAAATATTTTATGTTTTCAATTGTGTTTTCCACACGTTGTATACTTTCTTCAACATTAACGTGTTCGGTACATTTTTTTTAGTTTCTATTAGTTTCCTTAAAAAAATATTTCAATATTTTGAACACTCTTTGGAACGATTTGGTAATACTTTGGAACTAAGGGTGGCAATCCAACCCGGACCCGGCAAAATCCGCCCCTAATGGGGTGGGTCCGGGTCCAAAAAATTGAAGGCGGGGGGAGGGGGGGTGGGCGGGGGCGGGTAGCGGGTCCTAAGAATTAGGACCCAGCCGCGTCCGGGGCAGGACCCGCTCCGTTTAGATATATATATATATATATTTTTTTATTTTAGTATGATAGAATAAACACTAACAAAATATTGTATCATTTAATATAATTATTGTTAAGTACTTGATTAATAGTTGATGAATTGAAAAATTGCCTCACAATACTTAACGATGAGGAAGACGATGAAGTTGCTACTAATGTATTAATAATTCAATATGAATTATTTGAGTTATTCTATTATGAACAATTTTATTTGTACTTGACATTCTTTTTTGAATTGAATTTGAGTTAAATCATGAACAATTAATTTTATTTATAATTGATATATTAAATCTTATTTTTTTTTAATTTGTAGAATAAATAAAAAAATAAAAAAATTTTAAAAAAACCTGGTCTACCGGGTTATACCAGCCCCGGCGGGTTTTCTACTCGAGCTGGGCGGGGCAGGGCGGGTCCCGGGTCCTTCCCGGAGTTGGCGGGGCGGGTCCTGGGTCCACCCAAACCCGCCCCGTTGCCTCCCCTATTTGGAACAGCTTTTGCATACGGATTACCAATACGATGTCGTTTAAATTTAGAAAAAATATTCTATAGAAGTTTTAGAACTCTATTTGGAACGATTTTTACATACGGATATCTATAAGCCTTAGTTTATGCGACGAAATTTTGGCATAAGAACGTCACAGTTTTGTAGTATAAACGACGTCGTTTGTGTTTATTGGAACGACCTTATGCACGACTTTTTGGTAGATGGTCGTTCCAGAGTATATACTTAGCAAAAGAAATTTCCCTCACTCTCTCTGTCCCCCCATCCTCCCCCCCCCCCACTTCTCTCTCTCTCTCTCTCTCTCTTTCTCTCTCTCTCGTCCGCCTCTGTCTACTGCCACCATCACCTCTGTCCACCGCCGCCACCACCCCATTCACCCATTTGAAAGGTTAGTAAATTTTCTCAAATTTTATGTGTATATTGTTGGTAAATATTCTGTAAATTTTCTGAAATTTTCTTTGTATATTTTGAAAGAATCGGGTACAACCTGGGAATGCAACGGAAGCGTAAAAACGTCAATTTAAAGCATAATTTAAAATGGGTTCAAAGGGGTGTTCCCTTTGAAGTTCCCGGGCATTCGGTGTATGTCAAAACATAAATTAAAGAGGAGAATATGCTGGACATGTGGCTAAAGGAAGAAAACAAAGAGGTACATCTAACGTAAATGAAAACCAACCTTATGTTAGTTGCACGTAGAACCGGTTTCTAGCGTTGTTCCCTTTCTGTTTATCCTTCCGTTCACTTGAGGATCCAAATTAGAATTCCTCTAATTTGTCCACACCACACCATGGACGAGTTCTCTAAACTATTGCTAGATAGTAGTAGAGAAGAGAAGAAAATCCAATGGACTTTCCCTTAAGTAATCGAATTACTTATTTTATCCTTCGAGATTGACTCCAAGTCGATCTCTCAACCTCCTCGGTGATTTGTGTGTGACCCTTTAGGTTCACCCTCAGCTAGACTTGGGCCCGTGTCCCACAAGGGCCCGTTGCCATGGGTGGCCGTCTAGCAACGGTCCATGGCACTAGAAACTAGGTGAATTGGCGTGAACATTTAGGCGCCGATTCCGTACGGGTACGATCCTTCCGTCTACCGTCTCCCGGCTTAGTCTAGGGTATGGAATTGGGCGTCGGTTCCCATCCTTGACTAGGCATCTATGCTTAATACTCGAGACCACGTATGCTTCATTGCGTCGACACAGGAAACCATTCCCTGTTCGACCAACCGCTGTGGCCACAGCTTCAAACAGCATGAACGTGTCTCCGAGTGCATAGGAGATACCTCTGTCACATACTGACAGGGGATGGATCCTCTTCTTGGAATCCACCGTCCTCGCTACACATTCCGACTACACTGGACAAGGCTTATGATAATCATCTTACAGAATGATTACCTCTCGCCAGATCCAAGATACAGCCGTCCTGTGCACGCGACTGCCATGATCCCTCAAGTCTGAGGATTACTCCCGTACTATCGGAACCGGGGAAAACCAATCATACCGACCAAGCCTCCAAGGCTTCCATATGATGATCCTCGCGTGTCAGTCCAGTCGGCTCGACCCCCGTCGACCAACCCATCAAGATCGTGTAGGCGTCCTACGCCTGTCGCCGATGAAACACGGCACTCATCTAATGAACACGAATCTTGACGCAAGTCTCAATAGGACTCTCGATGCCCTGTCTCGAGGTCCTCGACTTGGAACGTTTCAGACCCAACTCTTAATCAGTTGGTTTCATGACCACCATCCAATGCGTGGCCCAACTGCACGAGTTGTTTGAAGGACAAGCGGATCCGCCCGGGAGCGCGAGCGGAAGTGAGAAAGGCGAGAGATTGCGTAAATTTAAATAAAATTCAAAATACGCGAATCCCAAGGGGTGTACCCTTGGGTGCTCAACCGGGCGTTCGATGTAGGATGTGTAAATATTAAAACATATATTTAAACACATAGGGCATAGATATATAAATGGAATCAATCAAAGCGTAATAAACCGTTACCTTTGATTGTTTAGCGTATGCTCCCGGCTACTAGCGTTGTTCCTTCTCCGGAATGCTCACGAAATCCAAACGTATGGATTCTCCAAAGGTCATCCACACCACACCGGAAGAAACACACGTTCTTATTGCTAGAAAAGAACGGGTTTAGGAAGGAATCGGTTTAAGAGAAGAACACTATGAATTAGTGTTCTCTTAAACTTACTTTGTTCTTCTTCTTGATTCAAAATCAAGTGAAGAACAAAAGTGTAAGAGAGGGAGGGAGCACGAAATTTTGAGAGAGAGGAGAGGATTTTTGTCTTCTCTTTTTCCTAGAAAAAGATGAATAATGAATCACTTATGCTTGGTGTTGTATATTCTAATATATATACATAATTAATGTGATTATTGGAATGTGTCTAGGTTCATCCAAGGATGTCTAGATTCATTCCAATCAATCACCATCAATTCTTCAATCAAGCCTACCAAACTTTATGGTATGATCAAATCATACCAAAAGGGAAGAGCTTGATTGGAGTTGATTTGTCTCTTTCCAAAAGAGACAAGTCAACATACCACCTAGCATGAAACATGGCTGATTTTGCTTCCTCCAAGGGAGCATGTCGGCCATATTTAATTAAGGGAAGAAGTCCAACTTCTTCCTATTCCAAATTAGGAATTATTTCTCCTCTCGGGTATAATTTAACGGACCGGGTTTTATCGTAATCCAATTACGACGAACTCAATATTAAATCCAATTTAATGTCCACTTAAATTATTCCCGTTGATCTTTTAATCCAATTAAAAGATCCAACGTCTCAACATCTCAACTTTCCATATTTAATCGAAAATCTAATTTACCGATTAAATGAAAGCCCGATACAATATCGGCCCGTCCATCCAATGGATTTTCCCTTAAGTAATCCAATTACTTATTTTATCCTTCGAGACTGACTCCAAGTCGATCTCTCAACCTCCTCGGTGATTTGTGTGTGACCCTTTAGGTTCACCCTCAGCTAGACTTGGGCCCGTGTCCCACAAGGGCCCGTTACCATGGGTGGCCGTCTAGCAACAGTCCATGGCACTAGATACTAGGTGAATTGGCGTGAACATTTAGGCGCCGATTCCGTACGGGTACGATCCTTCCGTCTACCGTCTCCCGGCCTTAGTCTAGGGTATGGAATTGGGCGTCGGTTCCCATCCTTGACTAGGCATCTATGCTTAATACTCGAGACCACGTATGCTTCATTGCGTCGACACAGGAAACCATTCCTTGTTCGACCAACCACTGTGGCCACAGCTTCAAACAGCATGTACGTGTCTCCGAGTGCATAGGAGATACCTCTGTCATATACTGACAGGGGACGGATCCTCTTCTTGGAATCCACCGTCCTCGCTACACATTCCGACTGCACTGGACAAGGCTTATAATGATCATCTTACAGAATGATCACCTCTCGCCAGATCCAAGATACAGCCGTCCTGTGCACGTGACTGCCATGATTCCTCAAGTCTGAGGATTACTCCCGTACTATCGGAACCGGGGAATCTAATCATACCGACCAAGCCTCCAAGGCTTCCATATGATGATCCCCGCGAGTCAGTCCAGTCGGCTCGACCCCAGTCGACCAACCCATCAAGATCGTGTAGGCGTCCCACGCCTGCCGCCGATGAAACACGGCACTCATCCAATGAACACGACTCTTGACGCAAGTCTCAATAGGACTCTCGATGCCCTATCTCGAGGTCCTCGACTTGGAACGTTTCAGACCCAACTCTTAATCAGTTGGTTTCATGACCACCATCCAATGCGTGGCCCAACTGCACGAGTTGTTATCCATGGTCTGTGGGCTTTGTTGCGATATAAGTTAAACACCGTTTTAACAAATGTAAAGTGAGCACAACAAAGTAGGTACCAATAGTGACGAACACTCACTTTATTCATCACATAATAATATTACAATTACATCAAGTTGTCGGATAGGTTACAAATTGCCAAACCTATTGGCTTTCTGGTCACCTATTCCAACAATCTCCCACTTGACCTAAAGCCAATCACCCATTGACCTCGAACCTCTTATTCAGATGGTAAGTATGGGCAACTTGCGACATGGGCTTAGCAAGTGGATCTGCTATATTTTCTGCGGAGCTGACTCGGTCCAACCGAACGTCACTCCTGCTATCCATCTCTCTAAGTAGATGGTAGCGTCTAAGAATATGCTTGGATCGTGATGAGATCTCGGTTCCTTTGCTAGCGCTATCGCCCCGTTGTTATCATGAAAGATAATTACAGGCTTAGCAATGCTAGGTACTACATCCAACCTTTGGATGTAGCTCATCAACCAAACCACTCCTTAGCAGCTTCCAAAGCCGCTATGTATTCAAAACTCTATGGTGGAGTCCGTCGTGGTAGCCTACTTGGAACCCTTCCAAGTAACCACGCCACCATTAAGTCTGAATACAAAACCATACTGAGACTTGGCATCATCGTCATTCGACTGGAAGCTAGCGTCGCTATAGCCTTCCAGTATCAACCCTCCACCGCCGTAGATCAAGAACATGTCCTTAGTCCTTTTCAGGTACTTTTGGATAGTCTTGACTGCACTCCAGTGATATCGGCTAGTTACGCTCAAAGCGAAAGCCACATCAGGTCTAGTGCACTGCACAACATACTGTATGCTGCCTACGGCTGAAGCATAGGGGATGTCCAACATCCATTTAAGCTCCTCATCAGTCTTAGGAGACTGCTTCTTGGATAACTTAATTCCATGCCTCATAGGAAGGAATCCTCGTTTTGAGTTCTCCATCTTGAATCTCTTCAAGACTTTCTCAATGTACGAGGATCGGGCCATTCCTAACATCCTTCTAGATCTATCCCTGTAGATCTTGATGCCAAGGATGTAGGATGCCTTGCCCATGTCCTTCATGGAGAATTGCGCTGACAACCAAGCTTTAGTGGTACCAACATCTTAGCATCATTCCCAATGAGCAAGATGTCATCCACGTAAAGCACCAAAAACGCAACTGAGCTCCCACTGATCTTCTTGTATACACAAGGATCGGACTCGTTCTTGATGAAATCATATCCCCGTATGACTTCATCAGAATGTATGTTCCAGCTTCGGGTTTAACCCCTTTTGGTGGATCTGCTAGGGTCCAAACCTTGTTTGTACCCATCGAGTCCATCTCGGATTTCATGGCCTCAAGCCACTTGTCCGAATCGATGTCCGACATCGCTTCTCCGTACGTCTTTGGATCATTATCCAACTGACCGGTCAGGCCAAGAAATCCATACCTATCAGGTGCATGGGATACTCTGGCCGACCTACAGAGGACTGGAATAATATCAGTGGGAACCACTGGCTCAGATGTCACTGCCGCCTCATGGGGTACCTCACTTGATTCCTCAAGGAGTACCTCATCGCGTCGACTATCCGATGGAAAACCTTTTTCCAAGAACACTGCGTTTGCGAGACAAAAACCTTTTGCTCGGAGGGATCATAGAAATAATACCCTGCAGTTTCTTTCGGATAACCGATAAACCTGCATAAACTAGACCTCGAGTCCAGTTTATCTCCCACTAATCTCTTGACATATGCGGGGCAACCCCACACCTTCAAGTATTTGTAGGAGGCAGGTTTGCCATGCCATATCTCATATGGCGTCTGGGATACCCTTTTAGATGGCGCCAAGTTCAAAACTTTGGCCGCCGTCTCAAGAGCGTATCCCCAGAAGGAAAGGGGTAGTTCGGTAAAACTCATCATGGATCGGACCATGTCCAACAAGGTCCGATTCCTCCTTTCAGACACACCGTTAAGCTGCGGTGTTCCAGGAGGGGTCCATTGAGAGAGAATCCCATTCTCTTTTAGATAATCAGTAAACTCACCACTCAAATACTCTCCACCTCGGTCCGACCGAAGGGCTTTGATCTTTCGACCGGTTTGGTTCTCTACTTCAAGTCTGTATTCCTTAAACCTTCCAAAGGCTTCAGACTTGTACCTCATCAGGTAAACATAACCATACCGTGAGTGATCATCGGTAAAGGTTATGAAGTACGAGTACCCACCTGTAGCCTGAGTATTTAGTGGACCACACACATCTGTATGGATCAAATCCAACAGACCACTGGCTAGCGTACTTTGTCCAACAAAGGGTTTCTTGGTCATCTTTCCCTTTAGACAGGATTCGCAGGTCGGTAGGTTGTCCAAATCGTCTATTTCTAGACTCTTTGAGTCCACCAACCTTCTTATCCTATCTTTAGAGATATGACCTAACCTCGCATGCCATATCTGTGCGTTATTATGATCATCACGATTTTGTTTGTGTTCTGCAGTCATAATCCAATTAGACTGTTGAAGTATGTACAGACCGTTGACCAATGTACCAAGCAAATGAAAAATACCATCTTTGATAATGAAAAAACCGTTTTTATTGATGGTAAATTCATATCCCTCCTTATCAAGGACCGGGATGGAAACAATGTTTTTAATCATGCTAGGTACATAGAAACAGTCGTTCAGTACAATCCTAACATGACTACTAATGGCTAACTCTAGTGATCCTACGGCCTCCGCAGCAACGGCCTTGCCATCGCCTAGCCTCAGGATCATCTCATCCTTGGTTAGCCTTCTGCTTCTTTGCAGTGCCTGCAAATCATTGCAGATGTGAGCACCACACCCGGTATCCATTACCCATGAAGCAGAATTAGTAATCATATTAACTTCAACCACAAACACACCTGGGTTGGAGAGGAGTTGTGGGCACTCCCTCTTCCAATGCCCTTTCCCTTGGTAATGCATGCAGACATCATTTGCCTTGGACCGCTGAGAACCTCGGGCCTTCCCTTTCCTTTTGCTCGGTCCAACCGGAGCAACAGGGACGCCCGGAGCGCGAGCAGGGGCCGCAACCGTCTTCCCTTTGCCCTTCTTCCTCTTCCAGCGTCCGGCCCTCTTGCCATTCGCCTTGGAGGTCGAAGCCTCTCCTATCAATACCGCCGGCGCCGACTTGTGGGTCGTTGCCTCGTATTGGACCAGCATGTTGATCAACTCATGAATAGATTTCTCAAGTCCGTTCATGTTGTAGTTTACAACAAACGGGTCATAGGATGGAGGAAGCGACTGGAGGATTACGTCAATGTACGTGTCATTGTTAAGCCCAGCTTTAAGGTCCTCGAGTTTCTCCACTAGGGAGAGCATCTTGACCCCATGACTCTGTACAGACGCTCCTTCAGCAAGCTTGGTGCCAAAGAATGCTTTTGTGGCGGCATATCTAATATGCCTATCCGGAACCGCATAAACCTCGTTCATGCGGAGCATTATGGCGGAGACGTTGTCCAGCCTCTCATACTGCTTCTGGATGTCATTAGACATCGAAGCCAGTATGATACTGCGTACTTTCCGGTTGTCCTCATGTCATTTCTCGAACGTCAAACGTTCTTCAGGCATGGACCCCTCCGGTAAGTCGCTCGGTGGCGGCTCGTCCAAGATGTAGCCTTGGTTCTCGAAACCGAGGACAATCCTCAGGTTTCTCAGCCAGTCTGAGTAGTTCGTTCCGTTGAATTTGTTAGTCTCAAGAATCATGGTTAACGGGTTCTTAGACATATCTACATTAATGAAAATGTAAAGCAGAAATTAGTAGATGATGGTAATATTATTGTTCAAGTTGAAGACTTGGTCTTTTAGTCTTTAACCCTCCCACTATTTATACGAAAGTCCGCCACTCTCAAGCGGAGTTTCGGGAAACCATTTCCTAGTGGGCTTGGGATCCACAAGCGTAATCTCCATGCCCCGCTTTTACGATTCACATGAAGAAGACCTCGTGGGAGATATCCAATATCATTCTCATCCAATGAGATTCCCAAGATATTTTGCCTCACCTATTCACATGGTCCCGAGGACTCCAAGCGAAGCATGTTACTCAGTGTTGGGCCCGACCCATCAACCAAATCATGCCTCAAACTGTCGCCCCCCACGACTCGTGAGACAGGGAAACAGCGAGCGCAGTCTTTTTATTCACAACAATAGTGCAGCTTTCCCCTAGTCCAAGTGTGCCACGACTCGTGAGACCACACTTGGGTAGTGGTAGCTTCCTCACCACATTGCTGTGGATGGAAGGCTCGGACAGACCAAAATACCATTTTGATCCAAGTCCGTTCTGGGCCTAATATTTAATTTGGTCCAACCAAATGAGAGTTTAAGTGTGACCGAGACCTCATCACATTATGGTGTTTTAGCATGCATAAATATCCAATATTTAAAGCGATAAATAAATACGCCGCATGCAGAAAACATAGCATACCCCTGTTAGGATGATCACAAGCCCAACCTATGCGACCCACTGAGCCCGCAGTGAGTCTATGGTCTGTCTAGGGTGGTCCTAAATTATTACAATAATAATAAAACCCATTGTCATTCCAATGGGCCTTGAAGTGCTTCTTGTTTCACGCCTTGATGCTCCTCCTTGGGATCTCCGACTCCAATTGCTTGTTAAAAGTAAAACCTCACCAATCCTATCTACTCTCATTACAACTGAAAGTAATACATCGGTAATGAAGAAAACAAGCCTTAACATCATGAGGCTGAAAATACGGGAGATGATAGTCCCAAAAACAAGAGGCACGCAGGCCCCACCCAACAGAAAATAAATAAACATTCATTCATCCATACATAAGGTCTAGGGCTCTTGTGATCATCCCATGTTGATTCCATCAACTCACATATAACATAATTATTCCAAATAATCATGCATAAATAACCAATGGACATTCCAAATACCCAAGTGATGTCCAACATCAAAAAAGCATAAATATACAAATAATATGCAAAGTTCAAATTTTAAATTTAATTGACATTTTAAACAATGCATCCAATGCATGTATTAATCACAAATTAATTAAGCAAATTTAATCCAAGGAATAATCCAATTATTTCAAAATCGAAAATGCAAAATTAACATATTTTTAGAATATTGTGCAGAAAATACAGAAAATCGAAATTTTCCGGAAAAAGTCGAAAAAACGGCACAAAACGGCCCAACCGTTGTGCTGGCCGGCCGCCCGCGCGCACAGGGCAGCGCGCGCGCGCGCTGTGTTGCGCGCTGGCCCTCGGCCAGCAGCGGCCGGCTGCGCACAGCGCGCGCGCGCGCCCCTGCGCGCGGCACTGCCGGCCCGACCAAATTTTTTTTTTTTTTTAAAACTGTTTCAGCACAATAAACTTAATATTATTCTGAAAATAAGCATGCAATTTTAGATTCAATCGAACAAAATTAAGCATGCCAAAAGTCCATTAAATCCAAACAATTGAATCATCATATTATTCATATATTTATGTAATCTAACATGCCAATAAAGCCATTTAAAAGCAAGTAGATCATGCCAAACACATAGATCTATGCCCCTTACATCGAACCGGGCTCTGATACCACTTGAAGGACAAGCGGATCCGCTCGGGAGCGCGAGCGGAAGAGAGAAAGGCGAGAGATTGCGTAAATTTAAATAAAATTCAAAATACGCGAATCCCAAGGGGTGTACCCTTGGGTGCTCAACCGGGCGTTCGATGTAGGATGTGTAAATATTAAAACATATATTTAAACACATAGGGCATAGATATATAAATGGAATCAATCAAAGCGTAATAAACCGTTACCTTTGATTGTTTAGCGTATCCTCTCCGGCTACTAGCGTTGTTCCTTCTCCGGAATGCTCACGAAATCCAAACATATGGATTCTCCAAAGGTGATCCACACCACACCGGAAGAAACACACGTTCTTCTTGCTAGAAAAGAACGGGTTTAGGAAGGAATCGGTTTAAGAGAAGAACACTATGAATTAGTGTTCTCTTAAACTTACTTTGTTCTTCTTCTTGATTCAAAATCAAGTGAAGAACACAAGTGTAAGAGAGGGAGGGAGCACGAAATTTTGAGAGAGAGGAGAGGATTTTTGTCTTCTCTTTTTCCTAGAAAAAGATGAATAATGAATCACTTATGCTTGGTGTTGTATATTCTAATATATATACATAATTAATGTGATTATTGGAATGTGTCTAGGTTCATCCAAGGATGTCTAGATTCATTCCAATCAATCACCATCAATTCTTCAATCAAGCCTACCAAAATTTATGGTATGATCAAATCATACCAAAAGGGAAGAGCTTGATTGGAGTTGATTTGTCTCTTTCCAAAAGAGACAAGTCAACATACCACCTAGCATGAAACATGGCTGATTTTGCTTCCTCCAAGGGAGCATGTCGGCCATATTTAATTAAGGGAAGAAGTCCAACTTCTTCCTATTCCAAATTAGGAATTATTTCTCCTCTCGGGTATAATTTAACGGACCGGGTTTTATCGTAATCCAATTACGACGAACCCAATATTAAATCCAATTTAATGTCCACTTAAATTATTCCCGTTGATCTTTTAATCCAATTAAAAGATCCAACGTCTCAACATCTCAACTTTCCATATTTAATCGAAAATCTAATTTACCGATTAAATGAAAGCCCGATACAATATCAGCCCGTCCATCCAATGGACTTTCCCTTAAGTAATCCAATTACTTATTTTATCCTTCGAGACTGACCCCAAGTCGATCTCTCAACCTCCTCGGTGATTTGTGTGTGACCCTTTAGGTTCACCCTCAGCTAGACTTGGGCCCGTGTCCCACAAGGGCCCGTTACCATGGGTGGCCGTCTAGCAACGGTCCATGGCACTAGAGACTAGGTGAATTGGCGTGAACATTTAGGCGCCGATTCTGTACGGGTACGATCCTTCCGTCTACCGTCTCCCGGCCTTAGTCTAGGGTATGGAATTGGGCGTCGGTTCCCATCCTTGACTAGGCATCTATGCTTAATACTCGAGACCACGTATGCTTCATTACGTCGACATAGGAAACCATTCCCTATTCGACCAACCACTGTGGCCACAGCTTCAAACAGCATGTACGTGTCTCCGAGTGCATAGGAGATACCTCAGTCATATACTGACAGGGGACGGATCCTCTTCTTGGAATCCACCGTCCTCGCTACACATTCCGACTGCACTGGACAAGGCTTATAATGATCATCTTACAGAATGATCACCTCTCGCCAGATCCAAGATACAGCCGTCCTGTGCACGTGACTGCCATGATTCCTCAAGTCTGAGGATTACTCCCGTACTATCGGAACCGGGGAATCTAATCATACCGACCAAGCCTCCAAGGCTTCCATATGATGATCCCCGCGAGTCAGTCCAGTCGGCTCGACCCCAGTCGACCAACCCATCAAGATCGTGTAGGCGTCCCACGCCTGCCGCCGATGAAACACGGCACTCATCCAATGAACACGACTCTTGACGCAAGTCTCAATAGGACTCTCGATGCCCTATCTCGAGGTCCTCGACTTGGAACGTTTCAAACCCAACTCTTAATCAGTTGGTTTCATGACCACCATCCAATGCGTGGCCCAACTGCACGAGTTGTTATCCATGGTCTGTGGGCTTTGTTGCGATATAAGTTAAACACCGTTTTAACAAATGTAAAGTGAGCACAACAAAGTAGGTACCAATAGTGACGAACACTCACTTTATTCATCACATAATAATATTACAATTACATGAAGTTGTCGGATAGGTTACAAATTGCCAAACCTATTGGCTTTCTGGTCACCTATTCCAACATTGTTATCCATGGTCTGTGGGCTTTGTTACGATATAAGTTAAACACCATTTTAACAAATGTAAGATGAGCGCAACAAAGAAGGTACCATTGGTGACGAATACTCATCTTATTCATCACATAATAATATTACATTCACATCAAGTTGTCGGATAGGTTACAAATTGCCAAACCTATTGGCTTTCTGGTCACCTATTCCAACAATCTCCCACTTGACCTAAAGCCAATCACCCATTGACCTCGAACCTCTTATTCAGATGGTGAGTATGGGCAACTTGCGACATGGGCTTAGCAAGTGGATCTGCTGTGTTTTCTGCGGAGCTGACTCGGTCCAACCGACCGTCACTCCTGCTATTCATCTCTCTAAGCAGATGGTAGCATCTAAGAATATGCTTGGATCGTGATGAGATCTCGGTTCCTTTGCTAGCGCTATCGCCCCGTTGTTATCATAAAAGATAATTACAGGCTTAGCAATGCTAGGTACTACATCCAACCCTTGGATGTAGCTCATCAACCAAACCACTCCTTAGCAGCTTCCAAAGCCGCTATGTATTCAAAACTCTATGGTGGAGTCCGCCGTGGTAGCCTGCTTGGAACTCTTCCAAGCAACCACGCCACCATTAAGTCTGAACACATAACCAGACTGAGACTTGGCATCATCATCATCCGACTGGAAGCTAGCGTCGCTATAGCCTCCAAGTATCAACTCTCCACCGCCGTAGATCAAGAACATGTCCTTAGTCCTTTTTAGGTACTTCAGGATAGTCTTGACTGCACTCCAGTGTGCCTCCCCGGCATACGACTGATATCGACTTGTTACGCTCAAAGCGAAAGCCACATCAAGTCTAATGCATTGAACAACATACTGTATGCTGCCTACGGCTGAAGCATAGGGGATGTCCAACATCCTTTTAAGCTGCTCATCAGTCTTAGGAGACTGCTTCTTGGATAACTTAATTCCATGCCTTATAGGACGGAATCCTCGTTTTGAGTTCTCCATCTTGAATCTCTTCAAGACTTTCTCAATGTACGAGGACTGGGCCATTCCTAACATCCTTTTAGATCTATCCCTGTAGATCTTGATGCCAAGGATGTAGGATGCCTTGCCCATATCCTTCATGGAGAATTGCATTGACAACCAAGCTTTAGTGGTACCCAACATCTTAGCATCATTCCCAATGAGCAAGATGTCATCCACGTAAAGCACCAGAAACGCAACTGAGCTCCCACTGATCTTCTTGTATACACAAGGATCGGACTCGTTCTTGATGAAATCATATCCCCGTATGACTTCATCAAAACGTATGTTCCAGCTTCGGGAAGCTTGTTTGAGGCCATAGATGGACCTTTGGAGACGGCAGACCTTCTGCTCTTCTCCAACAGTTGTGAAACCTTCCGGTTGATCCATATAGATCTCTTCCTCTACGAAACCGTTGAGGAAAGCCGTTTTCACGTCCATCTGCCATATTTCATAGTCATACCATGCTGCTATGGCAAGTAGTATCCGAATGGACTTGGCCATTGCTACAGACGAGTAGGTTTCCTCAAAATCGACCCCGGGTCGCTGAGTGTAACCTTTCGCCACAAGCCTGGCCTTGAAGGTTGTAACCTCCCCGTCAGCTCCAAGCTTACGTTTGTAGACCCATTTACACCCTACGGGTTTAATCCCTTTGGGTGGATCTACTAGGGTCCAAACCTTGTTTGTACGCATCGAGTCCATCTCGGATTTCATGGCCACAAGCCATTTGTCCGAATCGATGTCCGACATCGCTTCTCCGTATGTCTTTGGATCATTATCCAACTGACCAGTCAGGCCTAGAAATCCATACCTATCAGGTGCATGGGATACTCTGGCCGACCTACGGAGGACCGGAACAATATCAGTGGGAACTTCTGGCTCAGATGTCACTGCAGCCTCTTGGGGTGCCTCACTTGATTCCTCAAGGAGCACCTCATCGCGTCGACTATCCGATGGAAAACCTTTTTTCAAGAACACTGCGTTTCGCGAGACAAAAACCTTTTGCTCGGAGGGATCATAGAAATAATACCCCGCAGTTTCTTTCAGATAGCCGATGAACCTGCATAAACTAGACCTCGAGTCCAGTTTATCTCCCACTAATCTCTTGACATATGCGGGGCAACCCCACACTTTCAAGTATTTGTAGGAGGCAGGCTTGCCATGCCATATCTCATATGGCGTCTGGGATATCCTTTTAGATGGCGCCAAGTTCAAAACTTTGGCCGCCGTCTCAAGAGCGTATCCCCAGAAGGAAAGGGGTAGTTCGGTAAAACTCATCATGGATCGGACCATGTCCAACAAGGTCTGATTCCTCCTTTCAGACACACCATTAAGCTGCGGTGTTCCAGGAGGGGTCCACTAAGAGAGAATCCCATTCTCTTTTAGATAATCAGTAAACTCACCACTCAAATACTCTCCACCTCGGTCCGACCGAAGGGCTTTGATCTTTCGACCGGTTTGGTTCTCTACTTCAAGTCTGTATTCCTTAAACCTTCCAAAGGCTTCAGACTTGTACCTCATCAGGTAAACATAACCATACCGTGAGTTATCATCGATAAAGGTTATGAAGTACGAGTACCCTCCTCTAGCCTGAGTATTTAGTGGACCACAGACTTCTGTATGGATCAAATCCAATAGACCACTGGCTAGCGTACTTTGTCCAACAAAGGGTTTCTTGGTCATCTTTCCCTTTAGACAGGATTCGCAGGTCGGTAGGTTGTCCAAATCGTCTATTTCTAGACTCTTTGAGTCCACCAACCTTCTTATCCTATCTTTAGAGATATGACCTAACCTCGCATGCCATATCTATGCGTTATTATGATCATCACGTTTTCGTTTGTATTCTGCAGTCATAATCCAATTAGACTGTTGAAGTATGTACAGACCGTTGACTAATGTACCAAGCAAATGAGAAATACCATCTTTGATAATAAAAAAAACCGTTTTTATTGATCGTAAATTCATATCCCTCCTTATCAAGGACCGGGATGGAAACAATATTTTTAATCATACTAGGTACATAGAAATAGTCGTTCAGTACAATCCTAAATGACTACTAATGGCTAACTCTAGTGATCCTACGGCCTCTGCAGCAACGGCCTTGCCATCGCCTAGCCTCACGGTCATCTCATCCTTGGTTAGCCTTCTGCTTCTTTGCAGTGCCTGCAAATCATTGCAGATGTGAGCACCACACCCGGTATCCAATACCCATGAAGCAGAATTAGTAATCATATTAACTTCAACCACAAACACACCTGGGTTGGAGAGGAGTTGTGGGCACTCCCTCTTCCAATGCCCTTTCCCTTGGCAATGCATGCAGACATCATTTACCTTGGACCGCTGAGAACCACGGGCCTTCCCTTTCCCTTTGCTCGGTCCAACCGGAGCAACAAGGATGCCTTGTGAGCGAGCAGGGGCCACAACCGTCTTCCCTTTGCCCTTCTTCCTCTTCCAGCGTCCGGCCCTCTTGCCATTCGCCTTGGAGGTCGAAGCCTCTCCTATCAATACCGCCGGCACCGACTTATGGGTCGTTGCCTCGTATTGGACTAGCATGTTGATCAACTCATGAATAGACTTCTCAAGTCCGTTCATGTTATAGTTTACAACAAACGGGTCATAGGATGGAGGAAGCGACTGGAGGATCACGTCAATGTACGTGTCATTGTTAAGCCCAGCTTTAAGGTCCTCGAGTTTCTCCACTAGGGAGAGCATCTTGACCCCATGACTTTGTACAGACACTCCTTCAGCAAGCTTGGTGCCAAAGAATGCTTTTGTGGCGGCATATCTAATATGCCTATCCGGAACCGCATAAACCTCGTTCATGCGGAGCATTATGGCGGAGACGTTGTCCAGCCTCTCATACTGCTTCTGGATGTCGTTAGACATCGAAGACAGTATGATACTGCGTACTTTCCGGTTGTCCTCACGCCATTTCTCGAACGTTAAACGTTCTTCAGGCGTGGACCCCTCCGGTAAGTTGCTCGGTGGCGGCTCGTCCAAGATGTATCCTTGGTTCTCAAAATCGAGGACAATCCTCAGGTTTCTCAGCCAGTCCGAGTAGTTCGTTCCGTTGAATTTGTTAGTCTCAAGAATCATGGTTAACGGGTTCTTAGACATATCTACATTAATGAAAATGTAAAGCAGAAATTAGCAGATGATGGTAATATTATTGTTCAAGTTGAAGACTTGGTCTTTTAGTCTTTAACCCTCCCACTATTTATACGAAAGTCCGCCACTCTCAAGCGGAGTTTCGGGAAACCATTTCCTAGTGGGCTTGGGATCCACAAGCGTAATCTCCATGCCCCGCTTTTACGATTCACATGAAGAAGACCTTGTGGAGATATCCAATATCATTCTTATCCAATGAGATTCCCAAGATATTTTACCTCACCTATTCACATGGTCCCGAGGACTCCAAGCGAACCATGTTACTCAGTGTTGGGCCCGACCCATCAACCAAATCATGCCTCAAACTATCGCCCCCCACGACTCGTGAGACAGGGAAACAACGAGCGCAGTCTTTTTGTTCACAACAATAGTGCAGCTTTCCCCTAGTCCAAGTGTGCCACGACTCGTGAGACCACACTTGGGTAGTGGTAGCTTCCTTACCACATTGTTATGGATGGAAGGCTCGGACAGACCAAAATACCATTTTGATCCAAGTCCGTTCTGGGCCTAATATTTAATTTGGTCCAACCAAATGAGAGTTTGTGTATGACCGAGACCTCATCACATTATTATGTTTTAGCATGCATAAATATCCAATATTTAAAGCGATAAATAAATACGCAGCATGCGGAAAACATAGCATACCCCTGTTAGGATGATCACAAGCCCAACCTATGCGACCCACTGAGCCCGCAGTGAGTCTATGGTCTGTCTAGGGTGGTCGTAAATTATTACAATAATAATAAACCCATTGTCATTCCAATGGGCCTTGAAGTGCTTCTTGTTTCACGCCTTGATGCTCCTCCTTGGGGTCTCCGACTCCAATTGCTTGTTAAAATTGAAACCTCACCAATCCTATCTACTCTCATTACAACTGAAAGTAATACATCAGTAATAAAGAAAACAAGCCTTAACATCATGACGCTGAAAATACGGGAGATGATAGCCCCAAAAAACAAGAGGCACGCAGGCCCAACCCAACAGAAAATAAATGATCAGACATTCATCCATACATAAGGTCTAGGGCTCTTGTGATCATCCTATGTTGATTCCATCAACTCACATAACATAATTATTCCAAATAATCATGCAATAAAACCAATGGATATTCCAAATATCCAAGTGATGTCCAACATCACAAAAGCATAAACATATAAATAATATGCAAAATTCAAATTTCAAATTTAATGGACATTTTACACAATGCATCCAATGCATGTATTAATCCCAAATTAATTAAGCAAAATTAATCCAAGGAATAATCCAATTATTCCAAAATCAAAAATGCAAAATTAATATATTTTCAGAATATTGTGCACAAAATACAGAAAATCGAATTTTCCGGAAAAAATCGAAAAACGGCACAAAACGGCCCAGCCGTTGTGCTGGCCGGCCACCCGCGCGCACAGGGCAGCGCGCGCGCCCGACCAATTTTTTTTTTTTTTGTTTTTCAAAACTGTTTCAGCACAATAACATTAATATTATTATGAAAATAAGCATGCAATTTTAGATCCAATCTAACAAAATTAAGCATGCCAAAAGTCCATTAAACCCAAACAATTGAATCATCATATTATTCATATATTTATGTAATCTAACATGCCAATAAAGCTATTTAAAAGCAAGTAGATCATGCCAAACACATAGATCTATGCCCCTTACATCAAACCGGGCTCTGATATCACTTGAAGGACAAGCGGATCCCCCCGGGAGCGCGAGCGGAAGCGAGAAAGCGTGGAAAGTGCGTAAATTTAAATCAAATTCAAAATACGCGAATCCCAAGGGGTGTACCCTTGGGTGCTCAACCGGGCGTTCGATGTAGGATGTGTAAATATTAAAACATATATTTAAACACATAGGGCATAGATATACAAATAAAATCAATCAAAGCGTAATAAACCGTTACCTTTGATTGTTTAGCGTATGTTCCCGGCTACTAGCGTTGTTCCTTCTCCGGAATGCTCATGAAATCCAAACGTATGGATTCTCCAAAGGTGATCCACACCACATCGGAAGAAACACACATTATTCTTGCTAGAAAAGAACGGGTTTAGGAAGGAATCGGTTTAAGAGAAGAACACTATGAATTAGTGTTCTCTTAAACTTACTTTGTTCTTCTTCTTGATTCAAAATCAAGTGAAGAACACAAGTGTAAGAGAGGGAGGGAGCACGAAAATTGAGAGAGAGGAGAGGATTTTTGTCTTCTCTTTTTCCTAGAAAAAGATGAATAATGAATCACTTATGCTTGGTATTGTATATTCTCATATATATACATAATTAATGTGATTATTGGAATGTGTCTAGGTTCATCCAAGGATATCTGGATTCATTCCAATCAATCACCATCAATTCTTCAATCAAGCCTACTAAAATTTATGGTATGATCAAATCATACCAAAAGGGAAGAGCTTGATTGGAGTTGATTTGTCTCTTTCCAAAAGAGACAAGTCAACATACCGCCTAGCATGCAACATGGCTGATTTTGCTTCCTCCAAGGGAGCATGTCGGCCATGTTTAATTAAGGGAAGAAGTCCAACTTCTTCCTATTCCAAATTAGGAATTATTTCTCCTCTCGGGTATAATTTAACGGACCGGGTTTTATCGTAATCCAATTACGACGAACCCAATATTAAATCCAATTTAATGTCCACTTAAATTATTCCCGTTGATCTTTTAATCCAATTAAAAGATCCAACGTCTAAACATCTCAACTTTCCATATTTAATTGAAAATCCAATTTACCGATTAAATGAAAGCCCGATGCAATATTGGTCCGTCCATCCAATGGACTTTCCCTTAAGTAATCTAATTACTTATTTTATCCTTCGAGATTGACTCCAAGTCGATCTCTCAACCTCCTCGGTGATTTGTGTGTGACCCTTTAGGTTCACCCTCAGCTAGACTTGGGCCCGTGTCCCACAAGGGCCCGTTACCATGGGTGGCCGTCTAGCAACGGTCCATGGCACTAGAGACTAGGTGAATTGGCGTGAACATTTAGGCGCCGATTCCGTATGGGTAAGATCCTTCCGTCTACTGTCTCCCGGCCTTAGTCTAGGGTATGGAATTGGGCGTCGGTTCCCATCTTTGACTAGGCATCTATGCTTAATACTCGAGACCACGTATGCTTCATTGCGTCGACACAGGAAACGATTCCCTGTTCGACCAACCACTGTGTCCACAGCTTCAAACAGCATGAACGTGTCTCCGAGTGCATAGGAGATACCTCTGTCACATACTGACAGGGGACGGATCCTCTTCTTGGAATCCACCGTCCTCGCTACACATTGCGACTGCACTGGACAAGGCTTATGATAATCATCTTACAGAATGATTACCTCTCGCCAGATCCAAGATACAGCTTTCCTGTGCACGCGACTGCCATGATCCCTCAAGTCTGAGGATTACTCCCGTACTATCAGAACCGGGGAAAACCAATCATACCGACCAAGCCTCCAAGGCTTCCATATGATGATCCCCGCGAGTCAGTCCAGTCGGCTCGGCCCCAGTCGACCAACCCATCAAGATCGTGTAGGCGTCCCACGCCTGTCGCCGATGAAACACGACACTCATCTAATGAACACGACTTTTGACGCAAGTCTCAATAGGACTCTCGATGCCCTGTCTTGAGGTCCTCGACTTGGAACGTTTCAGACCCAACTCTTAATCAGTTGGTTTCATGACCACCATCCAATGCGTGGCCCAACTGCACGAGTTGTTATCCATGGTCTGTGGGCTTTGTTACGATATTGTTAGAATAGGTGACCGGAAAGCCAATTAGATTGGCCTTGATGTAATCTATTTCTGACAATGTCATTGTAATTGTAATATTCTTATATGAATAAAGTGAGTATTCATGTTTGGCAGTTCCATTTGTTGTGCTCGCTATTTTGTTTATTCCATTAACATCACAACAAAGCCCACAGGCCAAACCAACAACCCATGTAGTTGGGTTGCGCATTGGATGGCAGCTATGAAACCAACTTCTGAGGGTTAGGTCTGAAATGTTCCAAGTCGAGGACCTTGAGACAGGGCATCAAGAGTCCTATACAGACTTGCACTAAGGATTGCATTCATTGGATGAGTGCCGTGTTTCATCGGCGACAGACGTTGGACGTCTATGCAATATTAGTGGGTTAGTTGACAAGGATGTCAGCTGACTGAACTGACTCGCGGGAATCGTCATATGGAAGCCTTGGAGGCTTGGTCGGTATGACTGGCATTCCCGGCTCCGATAGTACGAGATTAGTCCTCGGACTTGAGGAATCATTGCAGTCACATGCATATGATGGTTGTATCTAGCATCTGGCAAGGGATGTCTGTATCTGGGATACGTTCATCATAAGCCTTATACAGTGCAGTCGGAATATGTATTGAGGACGGTGGATTCCAAGATAGGATCCGTCACCTGTCAGTATATGACAGTCGAGTCTCCTATGCGCTCTGAGACAGTTTAAACTCTTATAAGTCTGTGGCCACAGCGATTGGTCGAGTAGGGAATGGTTTCCCACGTCGATCGATAGAGTAAACGTGCCTCGAGTTACTGAGCATAGTTGTCTTGTCCAGGATGGGAACCGACGTCCAATTCCATGCCTTAGACTTAGACCGGGAGACGGATGATGGAAGGACCGTACTCGTATGGAACTCGGGAGCCTAAATGTTCACGCCAACATTCACCTAGTCTCTAGTGCCATGGACCGTTGCTAGACGGCCACCCATGGTGACGGGCGTTTTTTCGATTAATGGTTAATCGAAAAACAATTAATTAAATTGGATTTAATTGATCTATTGTGTTGGACACAAGCCCAAGTCTAGCTGAGGGTGAACCTAATGAGTCACACACAAATCACTTTGGATTTGGCGGAATTAATTTGGAATTAATTCTAGAAGAAGCGAATAAATTTAATCGGATTAAATTTATTCAAGAGAGAAAATAAATGATTGGATCATTTATTGAGAAATCCATTTGATGGATGGTCCAAGAATTAATTAATTGGATTAGTTAATTTTTTGGACTAAGAACCTTTGAATTAATTGGATTAATTTATCGGGTTTTGGCTAGAATAGTTGGTTGGATCAATTATTCTTGATTTGGACTTATGTTTATTTAATTGGATTAAATAAATAATTGGGCTTCAATTGGATTGAAATTAATTAGATTAATTAATGCCCAATGGATATATGTTTGGACTTTATTTAATTTGATTAAATACAAGTCCAAAAACATAAAGGTCCAAGTCCATTTTTTCATGCAAGTTGAAGCTAGTTAAGGAAGAGTTTCAACTCTTCCATATATGTACATGATGTGCACGAATTTTTGCCCTTTTGTGGGTGGTTTTTTCTTTGCTATCATGTGTAGTGGATATGCTAGAAGTGTGTGTATGTGGAAGTTGCCTTGGAGGTTACTTGTGTAGGTGGTTTTTTTGAACACTACATTCCATATACACAAAACTACTTTGCTAGACACAATTGATATCACTTGCTTCATTTTTGCTGGAGTTTTTAGGCCAAAATACTCTCTGAAAATTCTCTCTTTTAGTGTTCATACTTCTTAGAGAAGATTGAACAAAAACATTCCAAGGTACACTAATCGATAGTGCTTTCTTTGGAATTGTTTCTTCTTCTTTGTTTCTATTTTCTATCTAGCAATAGAGTAGAAATAAATCCATAGTGTGGTGTGGATCGCATTAGAGGAGTTCTACGTTGAGCTCTCAAGTGGACGAACGAAGAAGGAAAAGAAAGGAACAACGCACGAACACGTTCTACATAAACGGATAAAGGTTGGTTTCCTTTTACATTTTGTGCAATTTTGTTTTTCTCCTTTTAAGCCACATGTCCTGCATGTTTTATTTTGTTGTTTGTGCTTTGACAAAACACCGAACGCCCGGGAACTTCAAAGGGAACACCCCTTTGAATCCAATTTAAATTATGTCTTAAATTAACGTTTTTTACGCTTCCGTTGCGTTCCCGGGCCGTACCCGATTCTTTCAGATATAAGTTAAACACCATTTTAACAAATGTAAGATGAGCGCAACAAAGAAGGTACCATTGGTGACGAATACTCATCTTATTCATCACATAATAATATTACATTCACATCAAGTTGTCGGATAGATTACAAATTGCCAAACCTATTGGCTTTCTGGTCACCTATTCCAACAAAACAAGTCTTGTGTGTATAGTTTTGTGTAGTAGAATTCAAAATTCAAAACTACAAGTTACCTCCAAGGTAACCTACACACACTAACATATTTTCATGCATAACCTCCAACCATGATGGCATAAAAAACCACCCCATTATGCAGCATTATGGCTGGACATATGTGATCATATGTAAAGGATATTAATTCCTCCTTAACTTGCCAGAACTTGTATTTTTCCATGGACTTGCACTACTAGTCTTAGACCTTGATTTAATATAATTAAATCAAGTCCAAAAAAAAGTTTATTGAATAGATATTAATCCAATTAATATCATTCCAATTGATGCCAACTAGTTTATTTAATTCAGTTAAATAAACACAAGTCCAAACTTTAATTAATTAATACAATCAATTAATTAATCAAAACCCGATAAATTAATCCAATTAATTTAAAGGTTCGAAGCCCAAGAATCGACTAATTCAATTAATTAATTCTTGGACCATCCATCAAATGGATTTTCCAATAAATGATCCAATCATTTATTTTTCTCCTTGAATTAATTTAATCCAATTAAATTAATTCGTTTCTTCTAGAATTAATTCCAAATTAATTACACCTGAAGGAAAAAGGAAATCCGCCCGGGAGCGCGAGCGGAAGCGAGAAAGCGTGGAAAGTGCGTAAATTTAAATCAAATTCAAAATACGCAATCCCAAGGGGTGTACCCTTGGGTGCTCAACCGGGTGTTTGATGTAGGATGTGTAAATATTAAAACATATATTTAAGCACATAGGGCATAGATATATAAATGAAACCAATCAAAGCCTAATAAACCGTTACCTTTGATTGTTTAGCGTATGCTCCCGGCTACTTGCGTTGTTCCTTCACCGGAATGCTCACGAAATCCAAACGTATGGATTCTCCAAAGGTGATCCACACCACACCGGAAGAAACACACGTTCTTCTTGCTAGAAAAGAACGGGTTTAGAAGGAATCGGTTTAAGAGAAGAACACTATGAATTAGTGTTCTCTTAAACTTACTTTGTTCTTCTTCTTGATTCAAAATCAAGTGAAGAACACAAGTGTGGCAGAGGGAGAGAGCACGAAATTTGAGAGAGAGGAGAGGATTTTTGTCTTCTCTTTTTTCCTAGAAAAAGTTGAATAATGAATCACTTATGCTTGGTGTTGTATATTCTCATATATATACATAATTAATGTGATTATTGGAATGTATCTAGGTTCATCCAAGGATGTCTAGATTCATTCCAATCAATCACCATCAATTCTTCAATCAAGCCTACTAAAATTTATGGTATGATCAAATCATACCAAAAGGGAAGAGCTTGATTGGAGTTGATTTGTCTCTTTCCAAAAGAGTTAAGTCAACATACCACCTAGCATGAAACATGGCTGATTTTGCTTCCTCCAAGGGAGCATGTCGGCCATGTTTAATTAAGGGAAGAAGTCCAACTTCTTCCTATTCCAAATAGGAATTATTTCTCCTCTCGGGTATAATTTAACGGACTGGGTTTTATCGTAATCCAATTACGACGAATCCAACATTAAATCCAATTTAATGTCCATTTAAATTATTCCCGTTGATCTTTTAATCTAATTAAAATATCCAACGTCTCAACGTCTCTCAACTTTCCATATTTAATCGAAAATCCAATTTACCGATTAAACGAAAGCCCGATACAATATCGGCCCGTCCATCCAATGGACTTTCCCTTAAGTAATCCAATTACTTATTTTTATCCTTCGAGATTGACTCCAAGTCGATCTCTCAACCTCCTCGGTGATTTGTGTGTCACCCTTTAGGTTCACCCTCAGCTAGACTTAGGCTCGTGTCCCACAAGGGCCCGTTACCATGGGTGGCCGTCTAGCAACGGTCCATGGCACTAGAGACTAGGTGAATTGGCGTGAACATTTAGGCGCCGATTCCGTACGGGTACGATCCTTCTGTCTACCGTCTCACGGCCTTAGTCTAGGGTATGGAATTGGGCGTGGGTTCCCATCCTTGACTAGGCATCTATGCTTAATACTCGAGACCACGTATGCTTCATTGCGTCGACACAGGAAACCATTCACTGTTCGACCATCCACTGTGGCCACAGGTTCAAACAGCATGAGCGTGTCTCCGAGTGCATAGGAGATACCTCTGTCACATACTGACAGGGGACGGATCCTCTTCTTGGAATCCACCGTCCTTGCTACACATTCCGACTGCAATGGAAAAGGCTTATAATGATCATCTTACAGAATGATCACCTCTCGCCAGATCCAAGATACAATTGTCCTGTGCACGTGACTGCCATGATTCCTCAAGTCTGAGGATTACTCCCATACTATCGGAATCGGGGAAATCCAGTCATACCGACCAAGCCTCCAAGCTTCCATATGATGATCCCTGCGAGTCAGTCCAGTCGGCTCGACCCCAGTCGACCAACCCATCAAGATCGTGTAGGCGTTCCACGCCTGTTGCCGATGAAACACGGCACTCATCCAATGAACACGACTCTTGACGCAAGTCTCAATAGGACTCTCGATGCCCTGTCTCGAGGTCCTCGACTTGGAACGTTTCAGACCCAACTCTTAATCAGTTGGTTTCATGACCACCATCCAATGCGTGGCCCAACTGCACGAGTTGTTATCCATGGTCTGTGGGCTTTGTTGCGATATAAGTTAAACACCGTTTTAACAAATGTAAGATGAGCACAACAAAGAAGGTACCATTGGTGACGAATACTCATCTTATTCATCACACAATAATATTACATTTACATCAAGTTGTCAGATAGGTTACAAATCGCCAAACCTATTGGCTTTCTGGTCACCTATTCTAACAATACCATTTCTATAGTAATTTGTGTGTGACTCTTTAAGTTCACCTTCAGCTAGACTTGGGCTTGTGTCCAACACAATTGGTCAATTAAACCCAATTTAACTAACTATTTTCCAATCAACCATTAATCGAAAAACGCCCGTCACCATGGGTGGCCGTCTAACAACGGTCCATGGCACTAGATACTAGGTGAATGTTGGCGTGAATGTTTAGGCCTTCGAGTACCATATGAGTACGGTCCTTCCATCATCCGTCTCCCGGTCTAAGTCTAAGGCATGGAATTGGGCGTCGGTTCCCATCCTGGACTAGACAACTACGCCCAATAACTCAAGACACGTTTGCTCTATTGATCGATGTAGGATACCATTCCCTACTCGACCAATCGTTGTGGCCACAGACTTTAAGAGCTTAAACCGTCTCAGAGCGCATAGGTGACTCAACTGTCATATACTGACAAGTGAAGGATCCTATCTTGGAATCCACTGTCCTCAATACATATTCCGACTGCACTGGATAAAGCTTATAATTAACGTATCCTAGATATGGACATCTCTTGCCAGATCCTAGATACAACCATCATATGCATGCGGCTGCCATGATTCCTCAAGGCTGAGGACTAATCTCGTACTATCGGAGCCGGTAATTCCAGTCATATCGACCAAGCTTCCAAGGCTTCCATATGACGATTCCCGCGAGTCAGTTTAGTCAGCTAACACCCTTGTCACTAACTCACTAATATTGCATAGACGTCCAACGTCTGTCGCCGATGAAACACGACACTCATTCAATGAATGCAATCCTTAGTGCAAGTCTCTATAGAACCCTCGATGCCCTATGTCGAGGTCCTCGACTTGGAACGTCTCAGACCAAGCATCAGAAGTTGGTTTCATAGTTGTCATCCAATGCGTAGCTCAACTACATGGGTTATCCAATTGGTCTGTGGGCTTTTGTTCTGACGTTAAAACGTCGTTTACGTAATCAGTAAGCACAACAAATACATATTGCCACGGATGAATACTTACTGTATTCATCAAGTTAATATTACTTAATAAAGATTGCTAAATAGTACCCAAAACCGCCAATCCAATTGGCTTTCTAATCACATATTCTAACATATTGTTGGTAAATATTCTGTAAATGTTCTAAAATTTTCTTTGTATATTGTTGGTAAATATTCGGCAAATTTTCTGTGTATATTGTTGGTAAATATATTTTGTAAATTTATGTGTATATTGTTGATAGATTTTCTTGTATCTTGGTAAATAATGTATAAATATTATTGGAATTTAGTTATAAAATTCTGAAAATTTTGTGAAATTTTTAAGAATATAGGCTCAATTTGTTTTTTGTAATTTCTATTTTTTTAATTCTATGTAAGATTTAAAATTATTTGGAAATTTTTTGAAATTTACAAACTGTTTTCTGAAATTTATAAACTGCTTCAAAATTTTATGTAATTTTCTGAAATTTTCTAGTTTTTTTTTTTTCGATTTTCCTTGTATTTACTGTATTTTATAGTCATTTATGAAAAATGCATTTTCTGAAATAAATTTTTTGAAAAAATGTATTTTCTGAAGTAAATTTTTTGGAAAAATGTATTTTCTAAAATAATTTTTTTTGTATTTTCAAGTCATTTTCGAATAATTTAGAAAAATAGGATAATTGTTAGGATTTAGTAGACGTTTTAGGAAAATTATTATTGGATTTCTTTTATAAAAAATTGAAAATTTTCAAAAAATTTCTGATTTTTTTTTTCCGAATTTTTCAATTTTGTGAAATTATGTAATTTTATGTCGATGTTGGAAATATTTTATTTTAATTTTCTATAAATTTTGAAATTCTTGAAAATATGACTATTCTGTAATTTGTAATTTTCTTAAAAGAATGTAATTTTCTGAACTATTCTGATTTTCTTTTCCTTTTTTTTTTTTACTTTTACATTATAGATCCGTGACGATCGATGGCCCGCCCCTTTCGGGACGTGGATGAGGCTGTGGTCATGGGCCGTTCATTGCTGCTCGCACCATTGATGCGGGAAGCACTCCCACCACTGGAGCCTGCATTGGTGGAACACCCTACAGTCACAGTGGGGTCATTGGACGCGGGGCCAGCTGTTTACTGCCCCCCCCCCTCGGTCGTAGGCTGAACCACCACCACCACCACCAGTGGCACCACCTTCTGGTTGTTACTATATCAGCCTTCGCTATGCGAGGTAATGAAAATAATTTTGGTTAAATTATTTTCATTGTATTTTTTTGCACGTATTTTTTGAAGGACAAGCGGATCCGCCCAGGAGCGCGAGCGGAAGCGAGAAAGCGAGAAATTGTGTGTAAATTTAAATCAAATTCAAAATACGTGAATTCCAAGGGGTGTACCCATGGGTGCTCAACCGGGCGTTCGATGTAGGATGTGTAAATATTAAAATATATATTTAAGCACATAGGGCATAGATATATAAATGAAACTAATCAAAGCGTAATAAACCGTTACCTTTGATTGTTTAGCATATGCTCCTGGCTACTTGCGTTGTTCCTTCTCCGGAATGCTCACGAAATCCAAACGTATGGATTCTCCAAAGGTGATCCACACCACACCGGAAGAAACACACGTTCTTCTTGCTAGAAAAGAACGGGTTTAGAAGGAATCGGTTTAAGAGAAGAACACTATGAATTAGTGTTCTCTTAAAAATTACTTTGTTCTTCTTCTTGATTCAAAATCAAGTGAAGAACACAAGTGTGGGAGAGGGAGAGAGCACGAAATTTGAGAGAGAGGAGAGGATTTTTGTCTTCTCTTTATCCTAGAAAAAGATGAATAATGAATCACTTATGCTTTGGTGTTGTATATTCTCATATATATACATAATTAATGTGATTATTGGAATGTGTCTAGGTTCATCCAAGGATGTCTAGATTCTGTTGGAATAGGTGACCAGAAAGCCAATAGGTTTGGCAATTTGTAATCTATCCGACAACTTGATGTGAATGTAATATTATTATGTGATGAATAAGATGAGTATTCGTCACCAATGGTACCTTCTTTGTTGCGCTCATCTTACATTTGTTAAAACGGTTTTTAACTTATATCGCAACAAAGCCCACAGACCATGGATAACAACTCGTGCAGTTGGGCCACGCATTGGATGGTGGTCATGAAACCAACTGATTAAGAGTTGGTTCTGAAACGTTCCAAGTCGAGGACCTCGAGACAGGGCATCGAGAGTCCTATTGAGACTTGCATCAAGAGTCGTGTTCATTGGATGAGTGCCGTGTTTCATCGGCGACAGACGTGGGACGCCTACACGGTCTTGATGGGTTGGTCGACTGGGGTCGAGCCGACTGGACTGACTCGCGGGGATCATCATATGGAAGCCTTGGAGGCTTGGTCGGTATGATTGGATTCCCCGGTTCCGATAGTACGGGAGTAATCCTCAGACTTGAGGAATCATGGCAGTCACGTGCACAGGACGGCTGTATCTTGGATCTGGCGAGAGGTGATCATTCTGTAAGATGATCATTATAAGCCTTGTCCAGTGCAGTCGGAATGTGTAGCGAGGGACGGTGGATTCCAAGAAGAGGATCCGTCCCCTGTCAGTATGTGACAGAGGTATCTCCTATGCACTCGGAGACACGTTCATGCTGTTTGAAGCTGTGGCCACAGTGGTTGGTCGAACAGGGAATGGTTTCCTGTGTCGACGCAATGAAGCATACGTGGTCTCGAGTATTAAGCATAGATGCCTAGTCAAGGATGGGAACCGACGCCCAATTCCATACCCTAGACTAAGGCCGGGAGACGGTAGACGGAAGGATCGTACCCGTACGGAATCGGTGCCTAAATGTTCACGCCAATTCACCTAGTCTCTAGTGCCATGGACCGTTGCTAGACGGCCACCCATGGTAACGGGCCCTTGTGGGACACGGGCCCAAGTCTAGCTGAAGGTGAACCTAAAGGGTCACACACAAATCACCGAGGAGGTTGAGAGATCGACTTGGAGTCAATCTCGAAGGATAAAATAAGTAATTGGATTACTTAAGGGAAAGTCCATTGGATGGATGGGCCGATATTGTATCGGGCTTTCATTTAATCGGTAAATTGGATTTTTCGATTAAATATGGAAAGTTGAGATGTTGAGACGTTGGATCTTTTTAATTGGATTAAAAGATCAACGGGAATAATTTAAGTGGACATTAAATTGGATTTAATATTGGGTTCATCGTAATTGGATTACGATAAAACCCGGGCCGTTAAATTATACCCGAGAGGAGAAATAATTCCTAATTTGGAATAGGAAGAAGTTGGACTTCTTCCCTTAATTAAACATAGCCGACATGCTCCCTTGGAGGAAGCAAAATCAGCCATGTTTCATGCTAGGTGGTATGTTGACTTGTCTCTTTTGGAAAGAGACAAATCAACTCCAATCAAGCTCTTCCCTTTTGGTATGATTTGATCATACCATAAATTTTGGTAGGCTTGATTGAAGAATTGATGGTGATTGATTGGAATGAATCTAGACATCCTTGGATGAACCTAGACACATTCCAATAATCACATTAATTATGTATATATATTAGAATATACAACACCTAGCATAAGTGATTCATTATTCATCTTTTTCTAGGAAAAAGAGAAGACAAAAATCCTCTCCTCTCTCTCAATTTTCGTGCTCCCTCTCTCTCTTACACTTGTGTTCTTCACTTGATTTTGAATCAAGAAGAAGAACAAAGTAAGTTTAAGAGAACAGTAATTCATAGTGTTCTTCTCTTAAACCGATTCCTTCCTAAACCCGTTCTTTTCTAGCAAGAAGAACGTGTGTTTCTTCCGGTGTGGTGTGGATCACCTTTGGAGAATCCATACGTTTGGATTTCATGAGCATTCCGGAGAAGGAACAACGCTAGTAGCCGGGAGCATACGCTAAACAATCAAAGGTAACGGTTTATTACGCTTTGATTGATTCCATTTGTATATCTATGCCCTATGTGTTTAAATATATGTTTTAATATTTACACATCCTACATCGAACGCCCCGGTTGAGCACCCAAGGGTACACCCCTTGGGATTCGCGTATTTTTGAATTTGATTTAAATTTACGCACTTTTTTCTCGCCTTTCTCGCTTCCGCTCGCGCTCCCGGGCGGATCCGCTTGTCCTTCAAGTGGTATCAGAGCCCGGTTCGATGTAAGGGGCATAGATCTTTGTGTTTGGCATGATCTACTTGCTTTTAAACGGCTTTATTGGCATGTTAGATTACATAAATATATGAATAATATGATGATTCAATTGTTTGGATTTAATGGACTTTTGGCATGCTTAATTTTGTTAGATTGGATCTAAAATTGCATGCTTATTTTCAGAATAATATTAATTTTATTATGCTGAAACAGTTTTGAAAAACAAAAAAAAAAAAAAAAAATTTGGTCGGGCCGGCAGTGGCCGCGCGCAGGCGGGCGCCTGCGCGCGCGCGCCATGCGCGCGGACGCTGCGCACAGGCGCGCGCGCAGGGGCGCGCGCGCGCGCGCGCTGTGCGCAGCCGGCCGCTGCCTGCCGAGGGCCAGCGCGCGGCACAGCGCGCGCGCGCGCAGGGCGTGCAGGCTTGCTGCCTGCGCGCGCGCGCGCGCTGCCCTGTGCGCGCGGGCGGCCGGCCAGCACAACGGCTGGGCCGTTTTGTGCCGTTTTTCGACTTTTTCCGGAAAATTCGATTTTCTGTATTTTCTGCACAATATTCTGAAAATATGTTAATTTTGCATTTTTGATTTTGGAATAATTGGATTATTCCTTGGATTAAATTTGCTTAATTAATTTGGGATTAATACATGCATTGGATGCATTGTGTAAAATGTCCATTAAATTTAAAATTTGAATTTTGCATATTATTTATATATTTATGCTTTTGTGATGTTGGACATCACTTGGATATTTGGAATATCCATTGGTTATTTATGCATGATTATTTGGAATAATTATGTTATGTGAGTTGATGGAATCAACATGGGATGATCACAAAGCCCTAGACCTTGTGTATGGATGAATGAATGTTTATTTATTTTTTTGTTGGGTGGGGCCTGCGTGCCTCTTGTTTTTTGGGACTATCATCTCCCGTATTTTCAGCCTCATGATGTTAAGGCTTGTTTTCCTTATTACCAATGTATTAATTTCAGTTGTAATGAGAGTAGATAGGATTGGTGAGGTTTCAATTTTAACAAGCAATTGGAGTCGGAGACCCCAAGGAGGAGCATCAAGGCGTGAAACAAGAGCACTACAAGGCCCATTGGAATGACAATGGGTATTTACTATTGTAATAATTTAGGACCACCCTAGACAGACCATAGACTCACTGCGGGCTCAGTGGGTCGCATGGGTTGGGCTTGTGATCATCCTAACAGGGGTATGTTATGTTTTCTGCATGCGGCGTATTTATTTATCGCTTTAAATATTGGATATTTATGCATGCTAAAACACAATAATGTGATGAGGTCTCGGTCATACACAAACTCTCATTTGGTTGGACCAAATTAAATATTAGGCCCATAACGGACTTAGATCAAAATGTATTTTGGTCTGTCCGAGCCTTCCATCCACAGCAAATGTGGTGAGGAAGCTACCACTACCCAAGTGTGGTCTCACGAGTCGTGGCACACTTGGACTAGGGGAAAGCTGCACTATTGTTGTGAACAAAAAAGACTGCACTCGCTGTTTCCCTGTCTCATGAGTCGTGGGGGGCGACAGTTTGAGGCATGATTTGGTTGATGGGTCGGGCCTAACACTGAGTAACATGGTTCGCTTGGAGTCCTCGGAACCATGCGAATAGGTGAGGCAAAATATCTTGGGAAATCTCATTGGATGAGAATGATATTGGATATCTCCCACGAGGTCTTCTTCATGTGAATCGTAAAAGCGGGGCATGGAGATTACGCTTGTGGATCCCAAGCCCACTAGGAAATGGTTTCCCCGAAACTCCGCTTGAGAGTGGCGGACTTTCGTATAAATAGTGGGAGGGTTAAAGACTAAAAGACCAAGTCTTCAACTTGAACAATAATATTACCATCATCTGCTAATTTCTGCTTTACATTTTCATTAATGTAGATATGTCTAAGAACCCGTTAACCATGATTCTTGAGACTAACAAATTCAACGGAAACGAACTACTCGGACTGGCTGAGAAACCTGAGGATTGTCCTCGGTTTCGAGAACCAAGGCTACGTCTTGGACGAGCCGCCACCGAGCAACTTACCGGAGGGGTCCACGCCTGAAGAACGTTTGACGTTCGAGAAATGGCATGAGGACAACCGGAAAGTACGCAGTATCATACTGGCTTCAATGTCTAAACGACATCCAGAAGCAGTATGAGAGGCTGGACAACGTCTCCGCCATAATGCTCCGCATGAACGAGGTTTATGCGGTTCCGGATAGGCATATTAGATATGCCGCCACAAAAGCATTCTTTGGCACCAAGCTCGCTGAAGGAGCGTCTGTACAGAGTCATGGGGTCAAGATGCTCTCCCTAGTGGAGAAACTCGAGGACCTTAAAAGCTGGGCTTAACAATGACACGTACATTGACGTGATCCTCCAGTCGCTTCCTCCATCCTATGCCCCGTTTGTTGTAAAACTACAACGTGAACGGACTTGAGAAGTCTATTCATGAGTTGATCAACATGCTGGTCCAATACGAGGCAACGACCCACAAGTCGGCGCCGGCGGTATTGATAGGAGAGGCTTTGACCTCCAAGGTGAATGGCAAGAGGGCCGGACGCTGGAAGAGGAAGAAGGGCAAAGGAAAGACGGTTGTGGCCCCTGCTCACGCTCCGGGCGTCCCTGTTGCTCCGGTTGGACCGAGCAAAAGGAAAGGAAAGGCCCGTGGTTCTCAGCGGTCCAAGGCAAATGATGTCTGCATGCATTGCCAAGGGAAAGGGCATTGGAAGAGGGAGTGCCCACAACTCCTCTCCAACCCAGGTGTGTTTGTGGTTGAAGTTAATATGATTACTAATTCTGCTTCATGGGTATTGGATACCGGGTGTGGTGCTCACATCTGCAATGATTTGCAGGCACTGCAAAGAAGCAGAAGGCTAACCAAGGATGAGATGATCCTGAGGCTAGGCGATGGCAAGGCCGTTGCTGCGGAGGCCATAGGATCACTAGAGTTAGCCATTAGTAGTCATGTTAGGATTGTACTGAATGACTGTTTCTATGTACCTAGCATGATTAAAAACATTGTTTCCATCCCGGTCCTTGATAAGGAGGGATATGAATTTACCATCAATAAAAACGGTTTTTTTCATTATCAAAGATGGTATTTCTCATTTTGCTTGGTACATTGGTCAACGGTCTGTACATACTTCAACAGTCTAATTGGATTATGACTGCAGAACACAAACGAAAACGTGATGAATCATAATAACGCACAGATATGGCATGCGAGGTTAGGTCATATCTCTAAAGATAGGATAAGAAGGTTGGTGGGATCTCAAAGAGTCTAGAAATAGACGATTTGGACAACCTAC